>DWMG01004802.1:0-10645 GCA_018244855.1 Elbella merops | reverse complement strand
AAATTAGAAAAATCCAATAGTACCAGACCCGGGATTTGAACTCAGGACCTCCCGATCGGCAGTCGCGCTTGCAACCACTCGACCAGCGAGGCAGGCGAATATGTAGAAGTTTTAGAGCTTCTAAAGGGAGGGGTAGAGGTGCCGGCTTATAATACATCTACTCTACCTGTTATTCTTTAAATAGTCTCGATTTTAAATTTTTCGCCACTATCAGTTTTGAAACTTCTACAAACATAATTATGCTTAATAAGTTTCGGATTTATTTATCTATTTACGCCCATTTGATAAATTCACCTAATTGAATTTTATTGAATTTCGAACTTCAATTTTCATTTTACAGCCTACAACCCTATGTCACTCGGGTTGAGAGACACAGTGTAACGAAAAAAGGAGATAAATTATTTATCCGAATGACCATTTGTTAGACAATCGCGAGCAACACGATTCTAGATTGATTTCTTTGTAACGAGCTGTGTAATCTCATGTTTGTCGTCAATGTTACAAAAATGTATTGTTATATCTTATGGCGTTTATTTTATCTTTGTTACATTCTGCTACGAACCTTCCAATTCAAGACTTTGGTTATTTGTATGGCAGTGAAACGTCATAATTCTTAATAGTACCCACGTGCAGGGAACATAACCGAACCGCGAACTGCGAACCAAACCGAACCGATGCTTACCGCAGGCAGGCAGAGGTTGTCTTACACAAACATTAAATATCGTATGGTATCGCTCATATTGGTCAGACTATTAACATTGAGTTAAATTGGTACATAAAGTGATTTTTACATGATTATGCAAGACTCACGAAACTTTTAATATAAAACAAGGGACTTTTTTACAATCTTATCTATTGTGTTCTTCTACATACTTCAAATCCCGAAAGCTTGCGACTATTGTATAAAAATTTATAAATAAAGCGATATTTCGTAAGAGGCGTGATCATTCCATTTATCGTTAAACGGATCAACCCTTACACATTAATATGAAATGGGGTTGTAATTACCGCGACTACCGTATTTCAGGGGTGATATTGGTGTAGTGTGAATAAATAAATTTTATTACATGAGGGTACATTGCGGATATCAAAAATATTCGGATGTTGGAGATGTATCATAATATTTTAATAGTAAAGCAAGAATCTTAGTTGCTACTCAAAATTATAAAATAAATAGCTCACCACCTATTCCGTAGTAGGACGTGCACGTAGCTGGTGAAACTTGGAAGGGAACACACTTCTGCCTATCGCTACGCCGATTACAGGCGTCATGTTAAGTAAAATTAGAACGCAGACGTAGTAGCAAAATATATGTAATTGTGACCGAGTTATGCAATGACAATGGTCAAATCGTCAATAGTTGGCCGCGACAAATATTATATTGTGTTGTTGTGATTACCTTAATAGCATCGTGTATTGAGCGTCTGTCTGTTAAAAGTTTCCAAGTTCCAGAAAAACTTTTCAAACCATAAGATTTGCTATAAAACATATGTGTACAATAACACAAATGTACGTCGCTGAAAAGAACCAATAAAATTCATAGTTATAGGGAAAGATATACAATTATATTAATGTAAAATCGTAATGAACTCTTCAAATGATTTTTATTCGTTTTTCCATGACTTCCTTAATACCGTATCGTGTTCGAATTAATTATACTTTTATGCATTGTCAAAAATGAAATTATATGTAGGTATAATAAAATATATTTAATGAAAAGGACAGAAAACTTCAATAATAATTATGCATGCACACAGCGACATGAGTACCTAATACTGAAACAAATAACTGCAAATTTTAAATTAAAGACGTTACAAATAATTAATAAAGATTATAAAAATACTTATGTAATGATGAGTATAGTAATATATATTTAAGTGACTCTTAACTCTATTGTAATTCAAAATATACGTGTACTTCCTCTTTTCTCCTCAACTTACATATCAATTAGTTACCAAACCTTCTTTGAATACTAATAATAGAACAATGTGATAACCCCAATATTAAATGTCTTGTTATAATGTATTTTATGTATAATACGGCAATATATACATGCTCATCCCGCCAGCGTTTCGAAACGGCAATAAATTCGCCGCGGTATCGGCAAGCCGCCCACACCGGATTGACACAAAGCCTCCAGATCTCGGCGTGAGAGATTCAGCGTTTAATTCTCTACGAAACGTATTGAAGTACTGCAAATCACTTCATCGGGTAAGTGCTGGGCCTTAGCTAAACAGAACTAGATTTACATAAGTAATAATTTCACTTCTCCAAAACGTATTTTTCATTTTCTTCCTTCTTTTTTTATTCAAATACAAATCTAGATCGGACCCAAATGGATCAGATCTAATCAGAATTGACTGACACGTCGGTCCAGTGGTCTGTGAACTTGATAACTAAACCAGGGGTCTTCGGTTCCAATTGCTGCTCGGAACGAGTATTTTGTATGAAGGGCACAATTATTCATTCTATTACAGAGTCTTAATGACTATACCTAAATAAATTTATATTTATATATAATGTTTTTTGTCAGCCCGGTGGTTATCAGAACACAAGCTAACTTGAGACTTACTTTAGGATCAGATAACCACGTGTGTAGATGTCCTAGTAGTTTATTAATAATAACAACGCCACCTAAATAAATATAAAAAAAAACAAATGTACAACAGTATGTACAATATAAAGTCTGCACAAATATACACAATATGAAGTTCATATTGTCGTATAGAGAAATCAATTTTTATAGTCAATATATGTCCTCGACCGCGTGTTGTGCTCGTGTTGGCTATGCGTGTTGTGTATGGTACAATTTACAAAGATTAGCGTGACGTACCATAACTTCACCCCTATATCCCCGGAGAGGTAGGCAGAGGAGTGTAGTACAATCCCCTGATTCACCAGTTACGTTTACGTTCGATGGAATAGGTGATGAGCCATACACAGACTCCTAGTTCCTACTAGAAATTCTTAATTAAAAGAATTTTAGGGATGTGGGGTGTATAGGATATTTTAATATTTATACTATTTACTTTTCGACCCTTTTATCATTCCACTGTTGGAATATGAATCTCCTCTCATATTGAGAGTATTAAAGCCATAGTCTGCCACGCATGCATACGAGTACAATTATTAAATATAAGTTATGAATAAGTAATAATTATAAGGTGATAAAAAGAGGACAAATGTTTTTTTAATTACAAATTATTACATAAAAACCTCTATTTTTAATTCGAAAACAAGTCACTTTATCACGTCATAACCGGTAATCAGAGTTCACAGTCAGCTAGCATTATAATTGTGAAGGACTTGCTTCCGAAATGTTAGTGAGAAAGTTACTGAGGTCCCTGTTAGTGCTCTCTGATTCTAATAACCTTTTTATGTAGTATGATGAAAGTCCGAATAATTATTGGATTCCGTTAATTATTGAAATATTGTATTTTATTCATTTGTATTGATTATTTACTTTTTGAAATACAATGTTACTTTGCATTATTTTTAAATCATAAATAGTCTAATAACGTTAAACACCTTTTATTTATTGCTAATGTGATATGATCCTTTTATAGTAATATGACCCTTAAAACACACATGTTTTACTCACAGAGTAAACCATAATTCTTTTAATTTTTTAATGCGAGATAAACTTTCGTCGGACATACGAGTATATAACGCTAGCGTGAAATTTATAGTTTTTATGTCATGATACATTTTATTGCAAAACACCGCCTTCTGTAACACAAACCATTGCCCACTCCAGTATTGTTATCAACTAGTTCCATTGTGCGCACTATCCAGTAATTGTCGGTAATAGCTGGTTATAACTGCTAACAGGTGCGCTTCTCGTTTTTGTGTAAATAGTAGAAATGGAGTTAGATTTTCACCACTTTTTCAATGAACACAATGGATATAAATCGCTGTGTTCTACGGCGAATTTTGCTTTCAGTATTTTAGTTAAAACCACAATGGGTTTTGGATTTGCAATGGCATAATGGTCGCGAAGCCAGTCTGCTGCGCAAATTCAGTCCGGGTTCGATTTTCTAATAGAAAAATATCTGAATAATAATTTTGATATCATAATAGGCACCAAGAACTCGTATAATTTTTTCAGTTACTGCAATCACGTAGCTGAACTTCTGTTCGAAACTTTCAGTTCAAGGTTCGATTTTCAACTGAAAAAATATATGAATAATAATTTTAACATCCCCTCTAGATTGCTGAATCCTTCTAATACAATACAATCCACATCATAAACACCCATGTTTAATGATACTGCTGGCTGCTTAATGTAAAAATAACGTAACATCACGCCTATAATCCCCGAAGAGGTAAGCAGAGCAGAACAGTACGTGTACACCTCCCACGTTTCACCAATTACGTTTAGGTCACATGGAATAGGTGGTGAGCTTATTGTGGTGACAACGTATGTGCTGTTAAGAAGACGTGATCGTCTAATCATCAAATCGTCCGTTACAAGTTTCATATAAGACGCGATTATTCAATGGTCAACACACTGTCAAAGTCTATAAAATCCTTCATCCTGTTAACATGACACGACCCAAAACGGTTTGAACGTCCCCCTGTTTGTGACGACTGCGGCCAACGCTCCCTGAATAATGTAGCCACTTAATTGGATCGCATCCATATTCAATTAAATTATACTGTGGGAAACTTTTTACGCTCATACATCACTCAAGTGGACGTAATAGAATGTTACAAAATGTAGTAAATTATGGCACTGTGGATGGATTTTAAGATTTGTTAATGGGATTGTGGGTTATGATTTTGTAAAACCGTTTAGCACGTTGGTGACGATTTCGCTTTTTAAGAGTCTCAGGTTCGATCCAGGTTTATTTTAAAATATTTTTTTTTATTTTAATTTACTACATAGTATATACCACCACGCCTGTTTCCTAAAGTGTTAGCAAAAAGTAAATATAGTTATGGCTGCGATTTTGACAAATTTCTTTCGTACTTCTTTCTTGTAGAAAGAACAAGATAGAACAAGTAATCGTTTCATTTCCATTTAAAAGGTATGATAAACAGACAAATACTAGTCAAGAGACATCACAAAAAAGTCAAGAAAAAAATTTCAATCTCATATCTTTCTGCGTTTGAGAATGGAATTACGAGTATGTATGAAACAACTATATGGAACAGAGAGCAGTAATGAGCAGCAGTTCCCATTTAACACCAAATACATCAATAACACGAGTGTATATAACAACACAAAAACAACGTTTTTAAATTGATAATGTCCCTCGGAGCACTGCACAAGTTGTGTTGGCTGGGGATTACATAAAAATGGGTAAAGGGATGGCCAACAACCAAATTACATTTAGTTTGTCACATACCTAGAGGGTGGGTTTGTACTTGCGCCGCTGAAGATTGGCCCGTTGGAATAACACTGGATCATATCACGGCGATTTCATTTGAAATAAATTTACTTTAGAACTGCGCTTTTAACTTGGTGAATACTATTATTACCACGTCGAAAAGTTTAACAGAACGAAATATCAGAATTACGACCTGTCGTTCTTTTGTTAAAACATGCAAAATAACAGTGATGGTATTTATTGTGTAGCTTTCAGACACAACGCTGCCCGTATTATTCGTTACTGAAAATACTGGAATTTGATTGTATTCTAAAACTACCCAATCCGAAACAACCCTACTATAATGGTAATGTATAAAGGAATTAAGGAGGGGGTTTTCATGTCACCTTCATATTCAATGATAATGCTTTTACGAGATCTTATGCTATATATGAACAGAGTATTAATTTTACTTTCTGGTTTTGTAGGAACAAAAGTATAGAAGGGGCTGTATAGACTTACATAGCAATAGAAATGTGCAGCCGTTTAATATTCATAATTTACTTGAGACAGTACTTGAACAACAAATGAAGTTTGCTTTTTTCAATAATGTATAAGGACTGCGCTGTCTACTTTACATCTGTTTTTGTCATACAAAAACATTAGCGAGTTTTACTTTTACAAATAAGCAGCTAGTATAATAGGTAGATATTAGGAGTTTCTATGAAGTGATATTTAACATAATATTCAAATTGATCTAAGACTGATCGCAAAGCTATATCCAACCTCTAATGGGATATTGCTTGGATATATTTGCGATTAAGGTATATGAGAATACAAGGTTAACAAATATCTTTTAAAAAATGTCTGTAAATTTTTAATTAAACTATCACAATAATATAACGAATTTTACATCTTGTGCATAATTTCCCAAATATATTTTTTTAAATACAGGAACTCTAACGTAGACGTATATGACAGCGCTAGGAATTTTAACAACTTTTAACGGCTTTTAAGCACTTGAGTTACAACAAGTTTTGTTTTGAAATTATTACTTTGTAAAACTATTTCCATGGATGGATTTCAACAACCCGCACTTGGCCAGCGTGGCAGACTATGGCCTTAACCCTCTCGATATGAGAGGAGACCCGTATTCCAGCAATGGAATTGTAATGGTTTGAAAAAAAATAAAAAACACAATTTCAACGGATATATGACTTTCGGTTGTTGCAACTTTAAATCTTACTTATTCAATTAATAAACACACGCAATCATAAAAGTATGTTTCAAGAAATTGTAGTTTCATTAGCATACCATTAAAATAGGAGTTTCATTAAACATAGCGAGAGCCTGAGCAGATATTAGTCCGTAAGTAAGTGGAGTGCCTCACAAAATGGTTAGTTCAGTTCGAATATAACACCGGGGCACTTGTGTAACTAAAGAGGAAAGGAAATAAAATTATAATACTAGATCATTTATCAGCCAAAAGATAGATTCAGGCTTTACAGTGATATATGAAAAGGCGACTTTATTTAGGAAGCAATAGAGTTTATTAAGCAAGCCTAAAAAAATATATTTTTTTTCTAAGGTGTGTGAAGTCTGCCATCCCGCACTTGGCCAGCGTGGCAGACTATAAGCCTTAACCCTTCTCATTTTGATAGGAGACCCATCTGACATGAAAATGACAGACATGGACAGATCGTCAAAAATATCTTTTAATTTGAACACGTCACCAGCTCTATATAAAGTAAACGTATCCTCAGAGGGAAAAACATAATATCGTTTTAATACTCAGTAAGAGGAAAGTATGTCACGTCCTCAAACCCCCAACCCTTAGTTTCCGTGTGACATCGAACACATGGGTATCAATGGGGACGGAATTGAAACGAGTATCTCTCTTGCTATCGTAGCTCGGGAACGAAGTAAGAGTCTGTAATGTTGAAAGGTGGATTTGCTTTACATAAGTCAAGTGAAGAGCTTGAGGTTGAGCCCTACCAGATTGCGTGAGTTCTTTAACTTTAGACAACCCTGACAATAGTCTACTCTTGGATCAGTTACCGCCAGTAGAAACCTATTATTAAAGATGACGGTTTTTGCAATATGTAAATCTCATTTTCTATATATCTTTACAAGTATATTATATGCATTTACATGCAGTTTGTGAACCGCCCGGTACCTACAGCCCCTGCCCAGCTTGGAATCAGATGACCGTATTTGGAAGTAACCCAAGATATATCTTTTCATTAATTAATTTCCACTTAAAGACAAAACCGGGAAAATAAACCACACAGGCTTTCGCTCCCATTACCTTAATAATAATGGATATGAATTTATTTCTCGTTGCAAATATTACATACAAAACACGAAAACAAAGTAAAAATTATTTTCTGTCTGAAATGGAATCCCACGGCTTTTTTAAAACACACTAATTTTATAGGCAAAGTGCAAAATGACTAGTCAGATAACTAGATTAACTATTAAACCTTACTAAATACTTTTTTAGTATGCCAACCTGCACTTGGCCAGCGTGGCGTACTAAGCTTAGCTCTCTCAATATGAGAGGAGACCTATATTCTAACTGTGGAATTATAATGGGTCGATTATTATTATTATTATCATGCTATACTACTTTTAATCTTAATAACAGCTATGGCGCTACAAAAGCAAGAGATTGTTTACGAACTTCTGAACCAGTTATATAATTTCACAACACCTTCACACTGTAACCAGTAAAATTATTGCTGCTTCAGTCAAACGGTGGTAATGTTTCCTCAACAAATACACAGTCCTCCAAAGATATTGGAAAAACCAAGTTCATCATATCAATAGAACAAGTCCCTCAACGTATCGGCTAAATGCTTTGTATTGATTGCGTAGTTGTCGAAGAAAGTGGAATTTATTTGTATTTGTATATTCCACCGGGATTTCGAGAATCGAGCTATTGAGGCGGCTATTTTTCTTCTCTCCGGACTAAATCTTTCGGTATTGCGAAACTATTTTTATGTTTGTCCGCTTATTATCGCGTATCTCGGAAAATTATATCCGGGAAAATACAACGGCTATCTTTAAGCAGCGAAGCAATTGCCGTTTTAATACGATCCATTTAAGACTAAATAATTTTTTAAGCGTGCCAACAAACCGAACCGGATTGTAAACTCTGAAGGTGTGTTATATAATGTAATGGTATCAGTTATAAAGTAACTGTAATAACTAAATAAACAAAAATCAATGTATCATGTACAATATACAAATTTATGGTACATCGTAACAATAATTTAGTAAAAAACAATATTATGTATAGATCATAAGTAATTCCTTTTTCAACGCAGACGTTCCGTCACCATTCAAGACTCTCATGTCCAAAGTTAACCGGTTTCACGCACCGCAGTTGATCCGTAGCTTTAACTACGCAGACAACATCTATCCGAAACCATAACCGCTACGAGTCCGGGTCGCTGCCACAAACATGCCCGCATAACTATGAATAACTGTCCACAACAATTAATTCAATTCAAATCTTTATTGCTTCACGTCTACAGCACATACATATTATGTACATATTATAAAGTACTCTATTAGTACTAACGTGGTACTTAGGCATCGCAACATCGGAACAGCTTAGACTTCGTAGACTGTGCTACGAATATTTGAGAAATTACGCATTTAGTTATACAACTGTATACACCGAGATTTAGTTATTTAAATTAAAAACAAGTTTCTTCATAACCATTTCTCCGAGAATATTTAAAAGCATATTGATTACTCCTGAAATAGTTTTGTATCATTCTAATAGCTGTCAATACTATATATTTATTTATTTGCTATTTGTAACAACGCCATCTATGTACGCAATCTCACATACACATTTAAAAGCAAAGCATCTGACAAAATTAAACGACTGTTACCCGACGATAACAGCCGGAACCAACTACTTAACGTAGCGTAGCCTTCGAGGTAAATAAACCCGCGTGAATATTTACTTTTATTTACCACCTTTTACATGTTACCTCTCAAAGTAACATGGCTGCTAATGATGGTATAACATAACATGCTACGACTATACTATATATTATAACACGTAACATCACGCCCATAATCCCAGAGGGGGTAGGCAGAGGAAAGTAGTACACTCTCACGTTTCACCAGTTACTTTTTACGTCCCATAAAATAGGTGGTTAACCTATTATCATACACCGGGCACAAATTCAGACTCTGAGCCACTACCAGAAATTTTCACTAGAAAATCTAAATTAGATAATGTAAGATACAAATCCAATAGTACCTGAGTCGTGATTCGAACTAAGAACCTCTCGATGAGCGGTTGCGCTTTGCAACCACTCGACACTTCATAGAATTATATTAACTACAAGGTATCTACAAAATTATAATGTAGAGAATGATCAAACTGCCAAGTTGTTAAGACGTGGTTACTTGATATGTTAATACAAAAAACTATAAACGAGGTGCCTATGAAATTAATATATGATGTCGGAAATTGTTCCTGAAATAACTAATTATGTTATAATGTAATTATGTATAACGCCTACAATTTTGCTTACCACACGATTTAAGCCACAATATTATGTAGGGTTATTTTTGAAAGCTTTACACATACATATGTATACACCACAATCCTTAAAAAGTAATAGTATAACTGTAAGAAATTATAAAAAAAGTTTCTACCCTCGATAATTTATTCACGAAAAACGGACTTTCTGCTTTATCGTCTCATCGCTAACAAAATTCCTCATTATTTCATAAGTATCCATTTCGTTGTTAATTATATAAACGTCACAATTCGTTCCTTGGTATTCATTCCGAGCCCGAAGCCTCGTAATAATTGCTAGCTTTCAAATAATTCCTCGTCTGTTTTCTTTATTACTGTAACGTAATAATTTCACCAATTTAAAAAAAATCAACAAGTACGAGTCACGTTTACGTTTATTGATAATAATGTCTATGCGAGGAGTAAATATATGATTTTACAACGCATCAGGGCTATTAAGGAAGATAAAAGACTACTGCTTGTAATGAAAACATAATGCGGTCAGCCTAACATTCTTCTATGGACTCTATCCCTCATTCTAAGTGAGACTTAAAAAGCAATTAAGGGCAAAGGCTTAAAACGAAACGGGTTAAGATGTAACGATAGATACGCAGCTTTATGTAGATAGATACATACATAGATAGTAAAGAAACATATGTACGTGTGTATCAGGGGTGTTGCGGATATTCGCATCCGCATCATTATTTCATAAAACACATCATTAACCTTCCAGATAAAAAAATTAAATCTATTATTAAAGGAAATCTTTGTAAAAAAGCTTATTATA
>DWMG01004801.1:0-10646 GCA_018244855.1 Elbella merops | reverse complement strand
AGGTGCGCGCCATGGGTTTGAACCCGGCACCCCCGGTGTGAGGGGCTGAATTCTTAACCACTAGGCTATCACTGCTTAGATAACGTATCACTGCTAAAATTAAATACTGTTATCTAATCGTATATATTTTCATTCTCATCAGAATATCCACCCCAACTGAAATATATTTTAGCGTTAATTTACTTTGTATCGGTTACAAGTGATTCTTATCCATGGCACTATACGACCCGACTAACTCGATTTAAAATTAATTATTACGTTAAAGGTATAATTAAATACCAAAAAACCGTTACGGGCAACTTATTTCAGAATAGAACTGGCAAACCTCTCGATAATGCTAAATAAATTGCTATCATGATGAACGTGTGACCTATCTAACTCTTGAGCCACTAATATATAAAAAATGTTGACAATAAATGTTAAATCAAAGGATCACTGTAATATAGAATTTGAATCAGCTTTGTAGCTTCGCCTGAAATTTATGGACTGATCGTCCATTTATCCAATTAGTCCCATGATTAGCTGATACATCATTATTAATTAGAGCTCTTTGTATATAGAAATTAATGTCTCCTTGCTGGAACTATTGCAAAAAATTACTTTGTATATTTGAACTAAATATTCCAGAAAAGCTGATGTACTTCTTAGTATTAAATTGATTCCTATGGGAACTTCCATGTAGGGATGGATCATAAAATAATAAACCAACCATGAGCTGTCATAATACTATATTAGTAAAAATGCCTACAAAAAACGTTTCAAAGCAAAAATAAATAGAAATATTTCAAAGTTGAAATAGAAGATAATAAAAATGACAATATCGATTACATTCTTAAGTTTTATTGAAAAGCCACATAACAATTTAAGGGACTTAATACAAAGACAAAAATTGGTGAGGATATTTTATTCCATAATACAGCATAAAGACAAACCGGAATGTCACATTTTCTCTCCATTAGACTTCTTAATTTCAGTTATAAAAAAAATCTATCCACCACATCAGCCACATAATTATATCCTTGAATTATTGTGTTTTAACAATTTTTCCTAAATTATTATAAAAATGCTAAGTTATAGTTAATTGTGTAAGAGCAAAGTACCACCGAGAATCCTGACCACTGTTCCCCAGTGAATAGAAACACTTCTCAAAATAACACTGTGTATTCTAATACATATAACCTAATCTCGATCTGTCACGTAGTCAACTATAAATGCGGGTCCGTCGTAATAAGCGGTTCAGGCGAACGAGACCGTCCATCTGCAATGTTTCGACTGTAACATACATAACAGCTTACTCTACCTAGTTAACTTCCATAAAAAATAAACTATCATCATACAATAAGTCGTTCAAATAATAATTGGAATACACACGGATCGATGGTGAACATCACCGCACAATCGAAAGGCAAATACAAGTAGCAAGAGGTCACGCTATGTGCATAGGCGGCGGCGGCCGGCGGCTCCCACACTGCGACCACGGAATATACGTCCTTGGTTCCTGAGCAGCTATGATCCAGATACCCAGATACCTAAATCAACCCCTCATTAAACATACGCACGTGTGTAATCACATAAGATGCATTGCTAAACACCCCTATGACTCAGTACCACCCTGTGTACTAAATTCCACAGATGTACTCTAAATTTAAAGGTTTACAGACAGAGACCAACTTAGTATATCAGGTCACTACAGGTGTCCTCTACGTAAACACTAAAGAATTAAAGATAAAAGTGAATTAACTTTAAATACTTTATTACGACAACTTATTCCACATATTCCACATTAAAGTATACATATAAAACATGTTATGCTGTGATTCACTTTATCACGAGTCAGCTATACATACCTATCCACATCACTCGTTTAATGTATACATTTATGATTCGTTTACTGATACTTTATAAACAAAATTGTAATTTTGCATTAACTTTACACACTATATTTGTTCAACGTCAATGGGGATCGAACAGACAACGCGCCACGTGGACCGCAGTGCCACTCCTAAGTACAGCATGACCCCTGCAGGAGTGCGGGCGGGGCGGGGCGGGGGTCGCCGGGTGACGCGTCGGTAATACGTTTGATTCCGCACATAATACATTGTATTCATTTATAGCAAATAAAGTTAACATATCTTAAACCATAGTCTCTTTCAGTAATCAGATTTGTCTGTGAGTTGATAGCGCACATGCGGTTAGCGGTTGGCATTCTTCAGCTGATTGGAGAGCCAGTCCAGGCCCTCGTAGAGCCCGTCGCCAGAGGTGGCGCACGTCGCCTGGATGTACCAGTTGCGGTTGCGCAGCGAGTGCAGACCCAGCTTGTCCGTTATCTCGGCCGCGTTCATGGCGTTTGGCAAATCCTATCGCACACAAACAATGCATTATTCCCACACACTATAACCGATAAGTGAAAGTATAATCTCCCACTGCGTATGAATTTGATAACCTCACAATCTCGGGCGCGTTCACAATTTAATTATTAAGAATTCAAATGTTTATACGTAAATAGATATGAGTAAACACAAATTTTTTAGCACAAGTTCCTTTGATGAAACATAAAATCTATTCACAAACCTTAATATTACAGATATATTCGCTTATCCACGTTAATATACGCGTATCCGATACTCAACGTTTCCGATACATAGTTTTTATGCGAAACGGGCTATATCAGATACGGTAATATTACCGAGTATCACATGACCGAATATCACTTGCAGTCCAATGTGGCAACTACGAGGCATGCCGCTGCTGAGACGCCGAGATGTTTCTATACACTAATAAATACTCTACTAGCAATATGTTCAAAATATAATTAGTCTATGTTGACTATTAAAATGTTTTAGCATGTTATCATTACAGGTTCACAGATTATGTAACTGAGACTGGAGTTTTTCGTTATATGACAACCTTTTTAAATAATACGTTAATATTACAATTTAATTATACGTTTTTAGTTTACAGCCATCTGATTATTTATTATTTAAAAAAAAAATTTTTATAAAAGAACAAAAACTTTTTATAAATGGTGAGCTGTATGACAAAAACAATAATAGACTGTGAAAAATATTTAACTCACCTGTTTGTTTGCAAAAATCAGGAGAACCGCATCTCGTAGTTCGTCTTCGCTTAACATTCTCATGAGCTCCTCGCGTGCCTCGCCTATACGCTCCCGATCATTACTGTCTACTACAAAGATGAGACCCTGCAATCACATACATTTGGCAGATGAAAAATTTTACACAACTCCGTAAAATAGTATATGTGGTAATATAAAAATACATTTAAAATAGGGGAATTGATGACATATTTTTCTTATATCGCAAAAAGGCTAAACCAAATTTTAGATACCAGAAAATCACATATTACAAGATAACACCCATAACACTTCTTATCTGAAATTTCAAACATTTATCAACGCAAATTCTGACATAATAATGCACACAATGTTTAAATTTTGTAAATCCACTGTATTTCTATAGGCGCAACATGTGTGCCGAGTGGTTGCTCGGGAGCTACTGGGTTCAATTCCTGGATTGGGTGCTATTACATTTTTTAATGTGAAATTCCTAGTAGTGACTTGAGAGTCTGATCTATGCCAAATCCATGCCACCACCATTATAGGATGAAAACATAAAATGTAAGAATATACTACACTCCTCTGCCTACCTCTTTGGGGTTTACAGGTGTGATGTTAAAAAGCTATTTTCAATTCTCACTACTGGGCAAAGTTCTCTTCCACTAGTACAGAGGACCTACAGACTACCAAACTGTTCCAGTATGGTTTATCAGAGGTATAATTATATCACTTATGAGATTGTTAATCAATGACAATTTATTGGACGAAAGCAAACATAATCATTACATCTAACAGAATAATATAATCATGTAACACATTATTCCCATTAAAAAACCATGTGATTAAATTTTTGTGTCGTTAATAGTGTAAGTTTTATGAATATTATATGCCCAATGGAGTTTCAACATTATTTCTGTGAAACCCCATCTTATTTGTACATTTCTCGAATATAAAATGTATACAACTAAATGGCTGAATTAGTGAACATAATTTAAATACTCTGTTGTTTATCAGTTGGTAGAATGCTATGTCAGAAAATTCATGGCAAAGAATTTTCTCTGCATTGCTCCCAAAGTTAGTTTCAATTTGTAAGAATAGGTGAGTATACACTAAGTATTTCAATTTTATGTGTTTGTGGACTGCACTCTATCCCTTTAGTCATTTCACTAATCGAAGACTATATAATTTATATATAATCTTATAATAGACTATATAATCTTGTTAAAAGACTATCCTAACTGGACGACACTAAGAGTCTCATTCCTGTATATAGTCCTGTTCAAGGTTGTTTGTAGATATCTATGAATAGCAGGAATTATGTAGACTGTTGCCTACTCAAATGGCACTGTCTTCACTTTAAAATAGTAGAACAGACATCTGTCTATGGACTGCAGTGACCACTGTTACATAATATATATGTATCCGTTCTTTGATAGTTCAATTAAGTAAAAAATATATATTTAGAGCTACACAAACCAAACTAGAACTAAAGAAAATTGTGATGTCATACCTACATTATATTTTTTAACAATAGGAGAAAGTACAATAGATTTAAATGAAAATCAAATGTGGAAACTCCACACTTTATAAAGACAAAAATCTTTTGAAATGTTATGCATAGTAAAAACACACATTTATAATACTTGTAACAACAACATTACCACCATTATGCAAATCTATTAAGAGATGAATGAAGTTACATAATTGGCATCAGCATAAATGACAGTTTAACATTCTATGTGTCTTTCATCATTCATTGTCAGTTCAGTCTGCATTTAAAAGAATATTTTTTCCTGCTGTGTTCAAATTTCCTATTTAGTCATCATCATACATCATATATCTCTAAAATAACACTACATAACCATCAACAGTGCCCGGTGCCAGATTGTACTTTATAACTTCTGTACGATGGAATATCAGATCTTTAGGGTCAGATCAGATCAGATTTAGCACTCACAAAACTCTGCATAGGCTATGAGATACTTGGGATGGCAATATAATAATATTAATATGGAATGTGCTATATAAAATTTCAATTTGACATAAGGAGAAGACAATATATTAAAAAAACAGAAATAGAACTCAAGTGTACCTGTGTATTCTGAAAGTAATGCCTCCAGAGTGGTCTGATTTTGTCCTGACCACCGACGTCCCACACAGTGAAACTGATGTTTTTGTATTCTACAGTCTCCACATTGAACCCTGCAAACATCACAGTGTATTAATATTTGACATTTCAAAGCTATGTATATAGTTTATGAGTTGTATGTATAGTATTTGTCTGAAACAGACACGGGTCATTGATGTATAATATACTGCACCATACAAATCTTAGTGTACTTTCTAATCTTATGAAATAATTTCAAAATAATTATATGTTCGGTATCATTGATTTAAAATATCTAAATGTGATTTGATTATTTATCAGTATGTATTCTTTAGCTTTCAATTGCAAATGTAAATAGTATGAATTTTAACTAATTCTAACCATGTTTTCAACCAAAAATAAAGCATTGTGGGTGAACAAATTGAGTAACATGTCATCCATTGCAAGAGTATTGCAAACTATTAAGAAATAACCATTTATAGGAAATCCTATTAATTAAATGATTTGAAAAATTTATATTAATTAATGTCACTGTGTTCCATTTCAAATATCTATCCAACATTTTGCATATACTTTGAAACAAATCTAATACGACAATGATCCATATGGGTGGGGCTACATACTGGTATATAATTCAGTATCTAATATAAGATTACATTTTATTTAAAAATCTGAATGAATTATTCATGATATGTATATGTATGTTAATAATGTAATTGAACCACAAAACTAGAAAGTGACAGATAATGGATTTCAATACACCAAGAAGCCAACAAATAGGATATTAATATATATATATATAGGTAAATGACAATGTAGTATACAATGTATAAAAATCATTTTTGATGATAGAATATTTAACATAGAAAATATTTACCACAGAAAAGTATTCAACTATATAGTACTTGTACAAAAAAAAAAACAAATTTAATTTTAATATTATATTTTTAAAATGTAACTTTATGAAATAGAATATAAAATCTGGTTACTTGAAAAGAATTGCTTATTCAAATTAACATTTCATAAGTAACAAAATATCAAAGAGATTAACTGAACTTAAATATACAAATTTATTTATTATATTCTATTAAATCCCACAGCTGGTTAAAGACCTCCACTGAGTCAAGCACATGTTAAGGACTAATTGCTAACAATAATTTAACATTTGTATGAGAATTGTAAAAATTGATTAATTTTATCTATAAATATGGCTACATAATTTCAATTATATTTCACAATTGTGCATGACATTTCACACCAACTATGGCTAAGACATAAAAAAATTACTATATGACATTTTTCAATGCCAATAATTTTAATATTATCAGTAGCTTAAAACCATATGTGAGTGTAAAATGCAGAAACAGTCCTCCCCCTAATATACACTGATGAAGATACAACACATTAGCAGAAATTGATTTTATTGATCTCTAATCAGAAAAATAATTAAAAGAACGTCATAGCACTTACCAATGGTGGGAATTGTTGTAACAATTTCGCCTAATTTAAGTTTATATAGTATTGTGGTTTTACCAGCTGCATCCAAGCCGACCATCAATATTCTCATTTCTTTTTTGCCAAATAGGCCTTTAAATAAATTTGCAAACATATTCCCCATTTTGCAGCTTTTTATGTAGTCTGAAAGAAAGATTTGCAAGATTATTGGGATCCCTATTCACTCTGACTCATCCATCAGTCTATACGTTACTATAATCAATGATAATGACATGGCAAGTACATGCATACATATTTACGACGTAACAAGAAAACAATTGTTGTTACATTAATACTTGAATCGAAGCTTAATAAATAAGTAAACTCTTATAACGAGTGCATAAACAGTCCCGGTTCTCCATCAACAGATTTATGAGACAAAGATTGGCTGACATCGCCGTTAGTAATTCTGTTACGGTCACCACCCAGAGTATATCATCTATTAACACTTTCTGATACTCTCTTGAATATATTAAACAAAACTTCTAATAATTATTAACTGTTTTACTTACATTTTCACAAAGAAATCTATGCAATGTGAAGAAAAAACGCTACTATCCAGTGAAGTCTCTACAATTCGCTGGATGTCAAAATGGCGGCGAACGTGGAAGTTGTTCGTACCTATGCCACGTATCGGAGAAAAGTGGCCAGTAAGAAATAAAGATGATACAAGATTTATGCAATATTTCTAGTTACCATTTTTAACTTAATTAAGTAGTAGTAAAAAAGAAGAATTCTTTAAGAATTGAGTAACATTTACTTTAAAACCAAAACAAGCTGTTACAATAAAACCGCAAAAATTACATTTATTATTAAAATAATACGTTCCTGTACAAACTCAAAATTCGCTTTCTTCCAGAATTAACTAATTCATTGAGCTCTAGTGATAATCGTTCACTAGTACAGGTGTGTTATTTCCTAATTTTTCAAGTTTCAACCTTTTTTCTAACACTTTATCTAATAACTTTCATTCATTTCTATTCAAGCTTTTTTCTAATACTTTATCTATTAGCGGAATTCGATCCTTTTGACTTCTCTTTCATGTATTCAGATTTTTCCGTAACTGCGGGAAGTATATTCAAATAAGTTACTCCAGTTTTAATGATCGAAAAGTGAGTTAGTGGTGAACTCGACCGGCGAATGTTTTAAAAATAATTTAATGATTAGGTATTTCCGAACAGGTTTGTCGCTTAATACCGGAACCAACTGTTTAGCATGTCTTCAAAAGCTTTCATCGCAGAAATTTGTCACTACCGGCCAATTCAATAACCGACTGCGTTCGGAGTTACTCCATTATAATTAATGCTCGCAGTGTGCAATTTTGTTGCAACATATTTTTTGTGATAATACAAATATGAAAACAAAAAACTCAATACAGAGTAATGACGATGAATTAAGTTTCCACCGGCATTTTCAATTTCAAAATATCACTCTTTCATTATTTGTTATTTATAATAATCTAGCAACGTACATAGTCGATATACCGTTGCTTTCTCTATCCGTGACTTTAAATGTTAAGTACAGTTTATCTGGTTTTATGGCGTCACTCCATTCCACTTCCATTGATTCCCAAAGTGATCCTGGTGAACCACCAGGGGTCCACGCAAGACTCCACGGGGGTCTACGTTGGCGTGAGCAAAAAATGGGGGTTCACGATTCGTAAGCGGGGGTGCACGAAAATTTATCTGATTTATTAATTGACCAGTTAATTAATATTGACTGTGCTGTGAGAAGATGTTAAAAATATAAAGTTGTATGAAATCACTTATCTGATCGGCTAATTTTACTTTTTTAACATCAACTCACAGCAGAATCAATTAATTAACCAATAAATTCTCATTTTTTTTTTCGAAAACAGTAAATTCGTGGTTGGAACGCAGTCCCAACATAAATTTCCATAGTTCTAATCTTCATATTTTTTGTCAAGTTTAATTATTATGGTAGGAATGTAGCTGCAGGGGGTCCACCGGAACCAGCAAAATTTTGAAAGGGGTCAATTAGAAAAAAAAGTTTGGGAACCTTTGATTTGTTTTATAAGCAAAATCATCCGGTTACAAGAATTAGTCGGAAGTATCTGTCAATGGAAAAAAAAATCTTAAAAACCAACATACCATCAACTCGACAGTAGAAATATTAATGCAATGAACATGTCGAAAAAGTTAACTTTTAAAAATTTTATCGATGTTTAAATAAAAAGATGAAAGTCGATTACTACCGAGACAAAAGAGAGAAGAGACAAATAAAATGTTTTACTGTTACATATTTTTTATTATTGTTGTCGATTAGACAGACCTCCACTATGATCACCAAAGTGTATAAGAAATTAGTATCTCAAAGTTCTTCACCCTAAACCTGTTTTTCTAAACCAATATAGCTTCTTTTGAACACGATATTCATAACAAATGCAAATTTGTACAACAGCGCATTATCACAACGTACAAGTAAATTAAAAAAAAATATTTTGCCACACAATACGTACGCATGTGAGTATAGACATTAACGTGCGAGTGGAAGAATTTGAGTAACGCTATTTTTTATTTGTATCTATAACAGTTCGATTTATACAGTGCCGTTGTAATTGTAAAGAAAATACCTAACCATTATTTTTCTTTCCACTTAATTCATTCTTATAATTAGGCCAGTCGATTGCATTGTATCATGAAATAAATTTGCAATAATAATTCCACACAGGACAGAACAGAACAGTCGTTCGTACGCCGCGGCGGGTTTCGCCGCATGGGTGCGAGGCTACGGGCCCCGAGGTTTCTCTCCTTACCCGGGAAGTCTCAGGGGGCCAATCGCCCCCCGGTGATCTCACCCCGCTGTTAGACGGTGTTGTTGTCGTCTTTGGTCGTCACTCGCCGACCATGCTTTATGCATCGTTCAACCCCTCCAACTCCCGCGGGAGCGGGCAACCGTCAGAGGGACGAGCGTGCAAGGGCGCAAAGCCCCTGAGATGGACATGGGGCCCGTTGTCGGCTCGGTCGTACATACGCCTTGCCAACCGGGCCCCAAACTCATTCAGGGGCTCTATAATAATTCCAACATTTGAATATAAAGTAAATAACACTAGGTGCTACTACTAGGAAATTTTCAGTAAATACATACAACACTTTTCATTTTTATATCCTAATTAAATTTTATGAAAGTTTAATTTAATATGAACGGTCTAATAGAAATTTTACGATTTCATTTGATAAAAATATTTTTTGCTTATCTGGTTGGCCGTATTGCAGCGCTGCCAGTAGAATTGCTGTCACTATTGACATGGCACTATAAACACGTTGTCAGTTGTGTTATGATTATGAGCAGTGAGAACAGAAAATACTTTATTTAATATATCACTATGATTTGTTTTACATTTCCAAAGATTTCAGAACTATGAATGAAAACGAACAGCACAATATGGATTACATTCAAAGTTGGTTATCAGATACTCCCAAGTACACTACATTTAGAATAAACAAGTTAAAAGATTTTCATTTAGAAAAGCTTTTAAATTATTTAATAGAAGTGAGTGAAAAGTGACCCAATTATTTATTACTAATAGTTTGACAATATTGGAAAAGGGATATATAATTCTGTTAATTTTAAATCAAATTTCATCTTTATTTTAATTTCACTTTAATTCACATTGAATGCTTTCAGCAAAGCAAGGAGTTACGAGTATCTGGAATTCCCAAGTTTTATTTATTGAAACCTGACTGCTTGATACTTGAACAATGGCAATCAGATATGTTAATTGAAAAAAGTGGTAAAGAAGTTATTGTGGATGTATTGTGTGCAGCTGCAGTGTTAAGAGGTTCACATGTATATGCACCTGGAGTCCTAGCACTGCCATCAGGTAATATTTGATTTACTATGTTAATTAGACCAGACATAGCATTATACATAGCCAGTCTGACTACCTTAAAAAAAAACAAATAATGCCTAAAATATAACTACACTTGAGAGCAAAGAAATCGCACA
>DWMG01004800.1:0-10646 GCA_018244855.1 Elbella merops | reverse complement strand
TCTGAGTCAGTCCTTTACAAACAACATTGTGTGGTTTAATCTGCTTCCCTGTATGACAAGCATTCTTTACGTTTGCTTATTATCTTTTAATCATCGTTGCTATAAAAAAGTACAGGTACGGCAAATAAATTAATTTAGGAATTTCAGTCTTTTTACCAAATAAACTGATTGTTTCAATATAAGATCTTAGTGGGGCAATACGTTATTATTATTATTATTAACATTTGTGGTAAATTTAAATGGAGCTTAAACGTAATTGGTAAAACGTGGGAGTGTACTACGTACACTCCTCGGCCTACCCTTTCAAAGATTATATATAAGCGTGATGTTATGTTTTTGTTAAATTTACAGGTTCATGTGAAGTTAGTGTTCATTAAAAAAAAGCACACCAGGCCTATAAGAGACATTTGGCACTTGGATCTGTTTGCCTACCCCAGAAGTTGTGAATATTATACAGCTGTTATCGAATTTTATTCCTTCTTTATATATTTCGTGAATTTTGTTCATGTGTCCACCTCACATATTTCTCATACTATAACTATTAGCCGAGGACAGGGTGCAATTACGGTCATTGGGCGAGTCCAATGTCCAACAGTTGACTAAAATAGGCTGAAGACTATGACGCTGAAGATGATGATGATGGTGGTCAACTAAAATCGCTTATACAAATTCGTAAAACTATAAAAATAATTCAATATTATTTATTTAAATTATTTAACTAAATTATTGACTATACAAAATATTAAACGTTACAGTGCTTTCGTTACCGTTTATATGAGCGTAGCGGTTCGTATCGAACTCATTACATCCTACGATTAACGGGCCTCTGATGCCATAACGGCAGTCACTACGCTTAAACGTTTGTAGCACATCTTAGCTTAGTTTAGTATGTTAGTTGGGAATGTTGGTTCATACCTAGCTACAATTATCTATGAACACGTTTTTCTTACGTACCCTTTCTCATGTGTCCAACTTTTAATGTTACTTGAGTATTCTAGGTAATATTTATCTGATTATAAGCTTGTCATTTACTTGCTTTTTATAATCATTGTTATGTAAAATGTTAATTATGTGGGTATTGGGATTAATAATTGTTATTAATTACGAAAATGTTGGTTTTAAAATACATTTACTAAATGTCACTTAAAGATAGAAATTTATATTGTTCACATATTCAAATTTTCTAGAACTCTGATGACATGTAAACCGTTTTGAAGCATTTAAGATTGTTATGGGAAGATTCCGGCAGACATAGCATCAAAGATATTAGCCAAGACTAAAATTAGAAACACTTGAGTTACGATCTAAGATACCGTTTTTATATGATAGTATTTGATTCCCAAAAAATAAAAACAAACTAAAGCAATTTATGAGGGTAGTATGTACCTAACTGCGTGTAATCTGGTACGAACTGCGTGTAATCTTCAAACTGATGCGTCTATTATTTTAAGTAAACCCCGTATTATTCAAACCAAGCCGTGTATAGTTCATTCCAAACCTTGTATTATTCAAATCGAATAGAAAATCTTAAAAAACACAGTGTAATATAAAGTGTACTTATAAAACGGTACTCACGTTTAATCCACTCCCTGGATTGTGTGTCCAAGTTAGCAGTGATTCGAAAATCTTCTTTGGCTTAGCACCATGTTTTCATTGGCGCGAAAAGACTAAGCTTGTATTTTCAGACGACTATGCACTAATGGACGAAGAGCTGCATGCGCGGAATGAAAAGCAACTCTTTGGGAAGCCTTTTAATCACCTTACGAAGTTACGCGAACTTTTCCAAGGAAAATAATCAAAGTTTCATATATTTTTTATAGTTTAAGAAACCGATGTGCGCATACGAAGAGATTGATGAATGTGGTTAAAGCGCGTAAGAACAGATTTTTGGTACTCGGTGCTCTCCGCCTACCTCGTAAAGGGAGTGGTGTGATGTTATAATAATAACACTTTCTCTATCGGATAGATAACTGCGTGCATATAGCAGTAGCGGTTATTACAGAGCAACAATAGCCAATTTACGTAATAAAATGGTCTACTGTCACGGAGTCCGAACGTGACCGGTCCATCTAAAACAGCAGCCTCATTGACAGCGAAAGTTTTGAAAGCGATGATATCATTGTCATTTGTCACATTGCGTAACTCGAACTGTCAGTACCTCATTTGCTATTCAGCGGTAGAACGTTATGACAATGCATGACCTCTGCTTTAGTTACAATCCAACCTAATAAGACCACGTCGTGACATAAAGTGATATAGCTGACCGAGTCTGACGGATTTACGATTTACTTTCTGCGGTTAACTGTATAAAACTGTGAGAAATATTAATGCGGGTGGCATTACTTAAATATAGACTTTGCAGTTTGGATTTAAGGTTGATTTTTCAGTGATAGGGGATACTCCCGCTAAAGTGATATAATTTGCGTGGTTGCACGTAAACGGGCGTTACCTTTGCGGTAAGACAAACCATGAAGCGGCAAATTTAGTATCTGAGAGAGTTCGCAACGTGAGACATATAATACTTTCACACTGGCGAGATGAAATTCATTTCGCTATTTCATAATCACCCGATTTGTTTCTAATAATCTTTGCCATTATATTGCATTGAGTATTCATGCACATTTTTTTTTGTTATTTTATGACAGCCTCTTCCAAAACCCGCAAATTTGGGCGTCAAATAGATATACCATCGCTTAACTGCCCTAGACTGCTGGCCTGTTGATAACGTAAAAAATATTTACTTTCCAACCTTGGTTTTTCTCATTTCCGTAAATGCTGGTAGACCGTTGTAATACCTCGATAAATCGCGAGTATGAAATGGGCGTAAAAGGTCGTTTATAGGACCATTGGTATAATGATTCTTCGTCTTGAAATGCGATGGACCAGTTTTCATTTGAGCCTTATTTGTGGCTTCTTTCCGGTTTTATATTAATTGGTATGTTACAAGAGTTCGTGATATCCTTAGTTACGGTTTTGTTCCTATTATATAATTGTGAAATATGACATTACTGTCCAAATATCGGAACTGTTAGTTAGTTATTATTAGTTAAAATACAAGCTAATGCCGTGGTATCTTAACATATATTATTTTCGGTTATGATCATTTATAAAGAGGCTGGTGTAGTTGGTAGAATTATTTACTATAAGCATATATAGAATTAGGTGTCGACCCCATCTTTTTACAATCATTGGAGTTGTCTAGCAGAAAATGGTATTTGGTATTAAGACCACAAATCAGATAGATAGCTGGCAGATCGCAGTATAGCGCTGTCTGCATATGTATGACTGAACGCCCTGGCCGCTGACTCGCAATGCTTTTCAATCCACATGCCCAGCCTGGTGATTCTAAGCAAAAATCCCTCAGTGGAGGGCCATGCCCGGTGGCCTTAAGCAGGCTGATGATGATGATGATTAAATCCGTACTTAGTGAACAATATTGAAGGATAAAAAGATAAATAAAAAGACGTACTGAAATAAAATTTTGTGCATCATAATGAATATTAATTAGTGTCAGCACAGTTACTTTGTTTGCACGCAGTAATGAAAGTAAATCTCATTATGAAATGCGTTGGTGCGCGTTTCTGCTGGTCCATAATTAAATGTCGGAAATTCGGTAACATTTATAAACATATGGCTTATAATAAGCTAGTGTAAACTGCATAACGCCACACGCCAAACAATGGCAACTATGATTAACAACTCCGCTATACAGGGGTGTGCAGTATGTTACAACATTGATAATCCTCAAATACATTTCTTGTTACTAAAATGCTGAATATGTGTCTAGTAGTTTGGTTTAGATGTACAAGTATGTATCTGATTGCTAGTGTAATAGATTTATTGTATATATTTAGTGTATTTCGTTCATTTGTCTAAATTGTTGCATTCTCACGCTTAAAATATATGAATGAAGTTTAAAAAAATGTAAAAATATATAAAAAAATATAACAACTAACTATTAAAAGTACAGAAGTTTCACAGTAACACAGAAGTCAGGGTCTAGATGTCCACTGCTGGACATAGGCCTCGCCTAATCCGCGCCACTCCTTCCGGTCCTGGCAATATGGCAGTCACAAACACAGCTATAAACCTTAGTAAAAGTGTAAGTCGCAGTAAGTATCGCAACAACCCTAGTGCAAATTAACTCATATTTGGTAATTTTAATTATTCGATTGGAATTGGTTGCGGTTTCACAGCGACCATCAGCTCGATTCGATAGCCGGTGGATAGTTTACTATTGAGGTCTTGCGGCTTCGGTTATCAAAATATTTAATGCATATTTCAATTAAAGTTTTTGATTGTGACTCACTTCTATACAGTATCTATTACTAAGCAATTATTGTAAATTATTATGTTTTACACAAGGCAGTTAAAGTCATTTGTTGCGATTATAGCACCATTACGCCAGTTGTCTGTGGGGTTAGCAGAGGGCATAGAATGTCAGATATTTCCATCCTTATAGATTTAACGTGCTTCATCCACATTCGTCATTCTCGAGGTAAAGGATACTTCTGACTGTTCCTTATTAAACCAGTATCTGACATATTTGGATCAAATTGGTCTCTCTTCGTTTCCTTCAACAACTACATATATCAACATTCGTAATTTTATGTAGTCAACACTAGACAATGAATGTTCTAAATGTATTTTCTTTAATATTTCATAAATGACAAGAACTAAACGAAATATGATAGGCGCATGTATATTATTAACATGTATATTATACAATAAACCTATAAATGGACTTACAAATTATAGACCTAAAAATACTGAGAGCTGGTAGAGAATGCCGCTAGGCATCAGGTGCGCTTACTGGAAAGTGAGCAAAGAACAAATAAGAATTTGATCACATTGTAACAAAGGCTTTTATTTGTTGTAATTAAAAGTTATATTGTTCCTGTTTGCAAATATGATCCGAAACATCAGAAACAAGTTTATTAATTTACTCTCGTTTCGTTGGGACGCGAACGTGTCGTCTACAGCCTCAATCAGAGCCTTCATGAATGGCTATTCAAAAGCCAAGTTTTACGCGGTGAAAATTAAATGTTAGCAAATACCTGTATATACGCCAGAATTCAATAGGGCTTAGTATTCAATTTTAAAATCAATAATGCACCGTACCACTGCATCGTGGTGGTTTAATTGCGCGATAAAGTGAATTTCTAGTTTTTATATTTCTAGTTTATACTTACTTAAGTTTAACAATAAACAGATGACTATTTAAAAAACACGCTTGGAACAGTTTTAAACAAGAGATTCTTACATATAAAACTGTTCAGCATTTATCATCTCAAATTAGACAAATGCTGCCTTATCTTAAGTATAAAAATAACTGTGTCTGATATTTAATAAATTAATAACATAGACGTAAAAAAAACATTACGTACATTAGCTATGACAGTACAATATACATTTCTACGAGGCTAGTCGCTGCTTTCTCTCTTCCGGCAGTGGCTGGCATTGTCGCTTACAATGTTTTGTTTGTTCCGGCGTATGTCTCAGCGTCTAACTTCGTATCTCGCTTTGTTTCAACTGAGGTTATACTAGTTGCCGTGACTTTGTTTCACAGTTCTAATTATTATTGTGTTGACACTTGTTTTCAATTAATGAACTCATTACGATATAGCGCAATGTACACAGGTACTGTTAAATGTCCTGGGCTCTGATAAGCATTAGCAAAGGCATTGAAAGAAGTTGTGATCTGCACACCCAAGAGGGATATCCAGCTTGGAGGTTATAGGCAAACCCCTTCTGTTTTGGGAGTTCTGTTTACAGCACTTGATTGAGATAGGGTAGATAAATAAGGGTAAAATGATAACTTATATTTAATTATATTGCTTATTTAAAATTTAGAAACTTTTTAAGATGATCAAAATTATTTTTGTTTGGAATTGTTATGCTGATGGAACATACATCTTAATATTATCTGTTTCTCTTTCATCCCAAAGCGATTCGTCTCCATTCAGTAAAATCTTTACCCGACTGCTTCTTCTAAAGAAAAATTACCGAACCATTGAGAAGTACTCTTACGTGCGGGCACCGTTTTATTTGGTTCAACGACGTTCGTGAGTGGCTGTTGCGTAAAATAGTGACTGTCGTTTCTATTCTATACGTATTGATAAATGTGAATCAAGCCTATAAATTGTTTAGAAACCTGTAAAAAATGAACTTTAGCTGAAAGTTTGGGTCTAATGCTACGTATTAAGTCGTTGATGTAAAAAACATTAATAAGTAATCTATAATACGTCAGTGTACATAAAAATCATTAATATCCTGGTTATTCCTGTTTACAGTTTCTCTGTACATCACACTCCAATGGTTACATCGCATCTATTAAACGTTCCACCTTATTTGGATAAACCTCATTTAGATGATGTTTGTGTATGCGCTTTATGGTTCAAGTACCTACATAATATTCTAAGCGACCTTAAAGGGACTTCAGTCGTATGCTCTCGAATATTGGAATGGTGGATTGAATCAATTACCCGTATGTAATAAAATTTAATTTTATTACTGCGTCTCGTTTGTCCGCAATGATTGGAACACGGTGTTCAAATTGCAAAGCAGTAAAACCTTTTGAAAATGGTAGAATAGCAGGTTAATTAATTTTTTGAAATTTAACATTTTCATTTTAAATATGGCAGACTACAACCGCTTCCACGATTCACAGCTAAGGCTTAATTTTTTTCACAATTTCCTTAATACTGGAGGATATTCCACCATATCGTTCCAGTGCGGCTTAGCTGATATATAATTATGTTAGACTCAAGGCAAACATATTTGATGGATGTTGCAAACCGTTTTTAAGTTCTCCGACGTAGTCTTCTGTCCAATTGTCACCTCACGGTAGCCACCATCACCGGCAGTTTAACGTGCTCGCCGAGGCATATAAACGCTTGGGAAAATTTGCCACTAAAGGTCATGTATCCATTTAAAAGCTGACAGGGCTTGGTGGAACTTACCTCCATATATCCTTTACATTTTAAAACAGTTTCAAGGCTAAAAGCGCGATATTTGTAATGTTTTTGTAAAATAATTTGATGTAAAAATGAGAAAGGGCATGCTTCGATGGTTCTGGCATGTTCAAAGAATGCCTGATGAAAGAATGACGAAGAATATATACAGTGCGAATATTGATAGACGTAGGTGCCGAGGGAGACCAAGGCTCACCTATCTCGACCAAAGAGGTCCAGTGCTGACTGCTGGGGAGTTGCAAGTCTCCGAAACCGGCGTGCGTGTATGAAGAGATTGATGAATGTGGCAGAAGCACGGCAGGTATGTAGGTAAGGATAGGGATATTTGGCACTCCGTGTCTCTGCCTACCCCGTAGGGGACCTGGCGTGAAGCTATGCGTGTATGTAGATAATGTCATGGCACATTGTACATATGTAAAACATTAAACTATTATAACTGCTGTATCTATTAGGGGGGTTTCCTTAAATCCCAAGGAAATTTTAATGCTCAGGCTTTTTACTGAAGTCGTCTTTTGAGACATTATCCGAACTGGGAATCACGGCGGTGTCGCAGTTTTAGTTCCATAAAAACCGTTGTATAATTTTAAAAAATCTAAATAAAGTTTATCATATCAGTATTATCATAAGCTCATGATATTCAATATGCGTTTGTTTCATTATTGCAAAACAATGATATTTTATACTAAAACCGCACTGCGCTTCTACAGGGGCTTAATGAGTTTTGGTATTAAAATTCGATAACTGCTATTATTGCAATAATCGTTTAAGCTCATATGAAATGGATCTATCGAGAATATTGTGTATGGAAATCGAATTCTAAGTCTTGAATTTAACTAGGTTTATATGGAGACATGTTTGTTTAAAACAATAATAAATTCAACCTAACAGCGATATACACTTACAACAATTATTGTTGATACCAATATAATTAATGTACACTACAGTGTACATACGGGTACACGGTGACAAGTGTGAATCGGCTATTTCTATGTGTGCTCCTTCTTAGGACACATTTGCGCTTTCATTTAGGCGCGATTGTGACCTAACGCTAGATTATCCCTTAGTTAAAAAAAATTAATAGGTGTTACACAGAGTCTATAAGTAGGTCACTAGTCGTATACAAATTTTCATTCTTCTCTGAGCTTAGTTGATTTGATCTCCTGATGCTATGCCCTAGGTGACAGGTTGCTCCTGGTGTAACAAATTAAGACGGTTTTCATATGCCACCGCAAGACAAGGTTCATAAGTGCCGTGTAAAGCGTGCTCTTATTCGGTGAACAGAGATCTTTACGTAATAATTAAAAAAATATATTAGTAAAATGTGTAATTATGAATATGTATAAGAAAATCGAAATTTTATCCTCAGTTACGTTGTTATTACATTCATATATGTTATTTGAAAAATTTTAAAATTTGCAATTTTTACTTTTACAGAGACGGGGAGCACGGATAAGAGCAATGGTATGAAGGAACCGGGATCACCTGAGGAATTGGTGAGTATTTTACCATATTGGTTCTTAAACACAGACCTACATACATTTAGCATGTAATGTATTAAACGTTTTAAAACTATTGGCGCAAGTGTGACATCTCCTTGAGCCCTAAATATTAATAAAATGTCAATTATAACGCAGGTAATTATAAAATTGGCTTGTGTTGAATGATTTATACGTAATTTTTATATACTGACCATCTGTGGCCAGTTCCAAACTTGATTATGGTGTCATTTGAGATCGTCAAGTACTTACCGATGCGTTAGTACTTCTCCTTGCCGGTTCATGGCTGTTCCATAAAAAAAGTAATGTCCTTTTTTTAATAAAACCCGCTTTTGCAAAGTTACTGGCGACTTCTTTAATATCACGGCTATAACCAGGAGTTCCGACTGGCGATTATATTGCTGTAATAAAATAAGCATAATTAGCAGGTATAATACAACTGTTATGATCAGCATCTCTTTCTGAAAATTGCATTTCCTTTATAAAACATACATAATTAAGAGATACCAAAAATTTTAGCACTCCATTTTTTATGTATATACGACTTAATTTGAATGTAAAAAAAACTTGTTAAGGAAACAGTTTTAATCCTTTTTGCCAAGTGTTTTAATTAAAACAAGAACCAGTCGTAAAGGGAATTTAGACTAGCGTCGTTAGAAAAAGAAAGGCAGGTGAGTTCAAAAACGTTATTTACGTATGAGCTAATCTTTTATACAAATTCTAGCTAATCTAACTAATGGAGTTCATGCTGCGTATAAAACGGTGCACAGATTGCACAGCCAAGTACAAGTACACGCCAGTACGTCAAAAGCTATACAATTTAAACAATGTAATATTATAGTTACATTGATGTACTCGTATGTACCTAATAAGTACTGAGCTATTTAAAATATTCTTAATGTGTTTTGTAAAGGAAAAACGAACTGTTTGAAAATATTATGAGAGTCAGCAGTACAAAACTCTCATTGTCATAATGACTGACTCGTTGGTCGTGTTGGTTGCAAGTGCCACTGCCGATCGGGAGGTCCCGGGTTCGATTCTCGGGTCGAACACTACAAAATTTTATAATTTAGATTTTCTAGTAGTGGTTCGGAATCTGAATATGTGCCCGATGCATGGCAATAGGCTCACCACCTATTCCATAGCGGGACGTAAACGTAACCGCTGGAACGTGGGAGTGTTCTGCATTCCTCTGCCTACCTCTTCGGGGATTACAGGCGTAAAGTTACGTTTAAAATTTCCCTACGGAATACGGAAGTACTAAAACAGTTTATAATGCTATTGACAGGATAATGTGAAGTTACGACTTTAAAACGACATGGATAGTACATATCGGTCGCTAGGTTATTCGTTATGAATACATGCGATATTTCCGTGTGTTGTATCCTTGACCGATTCCTCAAATATCCTACCCTGAAAGCGTAGTCGCCAGAAATAATCGAGTGAAATTATCCAAATCGGTACTACTATAGCTTCGTTCAAAGGATGGATTATATTTGTACTCTGTATAGAATTTAAACAATAGGCTGGCCACTATGCAGCAAAGATGTAAAGATTATATCAGTAGAAATTGACGCTAATGGATCGGTAACGTATGGATGTTAATATTATTTAAAATTTACCATTAAACGATTAGGTTTTCATTATAAATAAAACACTTTCAGATTAGTTAGTCGGGTTGATAACAAGTTTTATTTAAAAAATAATAATGAGATGCTTTTATTTTTAAATAAATAGCTATTTCTGTACATTATTAAAAAAACACGAAAATGTATTTGATTGCATTTCGGTTATACTTTGTACGTTTTCTAAGACGTGATTTGTTATTGTGCGGCACAAACAATTAAAACTGCTCTATCTTTAAACCTATATCACACATAGCTTCTCGTGAACGCCTACTTGGAACGCTGTGTCTTTGGTTGTATTCATGGAAATCTCTTGAAACCAATTACCTTTCAATATATATTAGACAAACTATGGCCTTAACCCTCTCAATATGACAGGAGACCCATATTACAACAGTGAAATGATAAATGGGTCGATTATTATTTATACATTATAGAAAGGTCCAGCAATGGTACCTTTTTTTTTCAACTCACTACAATTCCACTGTTGGAATACGGGTCTCCTTTCATATTGAGAGGGTTAAGGCCATAGTCTGCCACGCTGGCCAAGT
>DWMG01004799.1:0-10646 GCA_018244855.1 Elbella merops | reverse complement strand
CGATTTTCTGATTCGATTTCGTTGGAAATAAAAACGATAGACAAATTAATCTACTAAATTGAATGTCCTACTGAGATATTAAACATTAATAGTTTCTTTACAGTCTACAAAAACGTCCATCTCAAGACTTAATTTATAGCCATTTTTTTATATATTTTTTTGTCATGACGTTACCATAATAGAATAATTTATGGTATATATTATTTTGTTCATTTCATTTTCTCTTCTTGTAATTAAATTTATCCACCAGTGTAAATGAAATCCTAGGTAAAATGTTTTCATCGCCATTATTTGCATTTCCAATTGTTATGTTGGATCATTTGCAATATGATTAATCATCAAATTTAATATTGACATGTTTCAAACACAATAACTATAGTTATACAACACGATGACTAACATGAACTATGTCGTAAATGTTATCTCTGTTCGAAGCGATTATTAAAAAGTATGCAAATTATTTTACCATATGGCAACATTTGATTACTAAAAAATATATTCCGCACAGAAATTATTTTATTTTTTAAATTGAACGCAACACGATTCGAACATACAGCGGTCACCCGGAGCGAAATACAGTCTGTACAGCAACAACGAATCTTTCATTTCGGAATACAATGCTTGTTACGTAAACACCATTGTTCACCGCTGCCTTGTCATACAGGCAGTGCAGTTGCAACATTTGCTTACTTACGAACATCTGTCAAGCCCACTCGGGCTCGGTGGAGCGAAACACGATGAAAGATTACGTTTTATGAACAATACATTAATTTCATTCCCGTCCGGTAAAGCAAAATTGTACGAAACTTTGCATTCTAGTTATTCAGTAAAGAAATCGAATTTCGCAAAAGATTTTTTCTTCTTAACCTTCAGTTTAATTCAAATAATATTTTTTACTAACAAAAAAATAGTTTAGTATTATTTTCATTCAGGCTATTTAAAATACGTAAATATATGTACCCTCTAATGAATATTGATTATACCAAGAAATCAATATGAATATTGTAACTACATATATTGATTTCAAAAATACGACAAACGTGTCTAATTATTATTATATACATTTGTAAGCGACATCTATTGTCAAAAATATTAAGTTATTGACGTTTGTCGTGACCACAGTCGATAATTAATAAAAGTTATTATATTCGCTATGGGACTTCATAGCAATATATTGTTTATTGCATTCCAGTTGTGCCCGAATGAATTACAATGTCTAGTATTTTTTTTTACAAAATGTAACGTTTTTTTAGTATGCGGGAAGAAATATAGATTTTACGACGTCCACAATAATGTACAAAACACTTTTTTGTAACATGGCGAATGAGTGTGTTTTATATTACGGTGTACACACGTGCTTACGAGTATATATACATATAAGTGAAATTCAAGGTCAATTGTTTTTAACATCAACATAATAATATAATCATTAGTTCCCAAAATTATGTTCTTACATCACCGTTAAATATTCTCAAAAATTAAATAAAAATTTTCTTGACAAATTATTTATGTCTATATAAATAAAATAAATGTTCAATGTACTACTGTATTCTTTTCAATTTTTAAAGTTCAAGGACATGTCCTTAAAATAATACCTATCTGTACTCCTCAGGGCACTATATATTTCCTCCTTATAGCTGCAAAGTTCATGTAGGTACTCATGATCGACATCATATCTTAGCCAAGCCTGCATTGTACGCTATACACAGCCAAGAAAATACAGTATATATTCATCAAAGCACTTTAGCCCTTAATCTATACACAATAAAATATAATTTCATTATTCTCGCTTCGGTATCTTCGTTTTTGCTGTCCCTTTTTTATTCTTAAAAGTATGATCCAGGTCTGACCCAGACCGATGACTTCAGTCTTATATTAGAGAGATGTTTTTAAATATCAATAATGTTTTTACACAAAACTTTACCTTGTAAATAATTAAAAACATGCTCTAGTTAATTTATCATACATTAATTCCTTTTTATTTTCAGGCTTGAAATTACTGGATTATTGTTGTTGTGTTTTTTATTTGGTCGCCTCACGTATTGAAATAAAACAATCTCAATATCTTTTAATTCCTATTTCAGCATTCATGAATAAGGGTGTCGACTTTACCGTCCAAGGCAAAAGTAGATTGCATTGTCATAATAAAATGCAATGAAAGTAATGGATATGATTGGTTTAAACAAGCACCGAAGGTCTCAGTAAGCAAGCACTTTTGTAATGTTTTTTGACAGTGTCGTATTTAGAGAAACGTCCTTGTTGTCAATACAGTTTTGATTCGTGTACATAGGGAAAACAATATCAGTTATTATAAATGTAAAATCAATGTAATATCTTTAAGTTTAATCGACATAAAATCAATAAATAATAAGATCCTCGTACAAAGTCTCTATTTGATTATTAGTTTTAAGTATTAATTGTCCAAAAATAAATAAATAAAAAAAATAAAAAAATAAAATCGACACAAATATATTATACATACAAATGCAAGAAAACATTCTTATGGTAGATACTTTTGGTCGGTGTAAATAAAATCGAATAACTACAATAAATGGTTAATAGATCGATAATACAATACAACTAAATATATAGTGACTTGCAGAACCTGCCTGACATTGTGAGAAATCAATCACGAATTATTAATCAATCAATGATTTAATTATTGATTGCGTGGAGCTCTCAGTGAATTGATAATGAATCTTGATAAATTGTGAATCTATAACAAATATCGGTTTGATCTTAATAGTATAGAAGTTTATACTCCACCGCCATCTCCTGGAAAACAACACGGAAAAAATGTCACAAATAGTTTTCGCTTCGAAAAGTATTGGTGCTATGTTCCACGGTGATCAATGAAAAGGTAGAGTCCATAAATCGTAAAATACATATATGTATACACCAACATTCATGTTCATGTACAACAAACAGGATAAAGTATGTAAAATATCACACTGAAGCCCGATTTTTATGATAATCGTGTCAAATTGAATCGCTTAATCTTATTTGTGAGCGGGCGTCCGAACCAGAAATATAGATACCTATATATTGAACATATATGAGTAAGACGGCCGTCCAAGCTTGATTTTCATTATTTGATACCGGACATCTTCCATTTGTTGTTTTTTTATCTTTTTACAACTTCATTTTTTGTTCCGCGATTTTTTTTAATTCATGTTACATTGTAAATTAGTTTCTTGTTTAACATTCCGTTTTGTTGGGGTTTTTATGTAAACTGGGAAGCTCTGGAACTCATTTATGCCAGTCCACTCAATACATTTGCTGCACAAAGAGTCCACCGTGCAAGTTACAAATTAAATTTTACATCTGTCAAATCTACATATTTAGATGTCCGTATACATGATTACATTTTGCTATTAAACATTTTTATGATAAAGTAATATACCCACTTAACCCACGTATCTTTGTTCACGAAAACTCCACAACACAGTCTTCAAGGCGATGTTGCTACGCTCCACGGGAGCTAATAATATAAAAGTCTCAGGTGGGTCCGAAACTACTAGACCTACCTCGAGAATACATTAATGCGCTAATTAGATCCATAATTCAATCGTGTTCTTACTTGTTTGTCCATGACACCAACAGCAGAAAGAATCCTAATGTGCGTTTAAGCATTGAAAGTTTTTCATAAACCATACATTCCAGAAGTTTCTATGCGATGATATTATATTTCATATTATAATTATATGGAAATCCCGAGGATAATAACTATTTGAATAACCTACTATATCCTATTTCAACAACATCAATTTGAATAATTCCAATAATATTCAATAATGGTTCACCAATATGATAAATTAAGACGAACATAAAAATCAAATGATAATTTCCAACATTCTACTACACGTGACTTTTGCGTATAAGCCGTTGTTATCATATAACATATGCTTAAACAGAATAGAAATATACAGAAAAAAAAGAACGAGGTTTTGTTCGGAAGGTCATATTCAATTCATTCGCATTTGACACCACGGTTACACACTTCGGTCTTTTCGTTTTATTTTGTCTTACCCACATTAGATTGTGTCTTAACCTGTAAACATGTATAGATGTAAGTATACAAAAGACCATGAAAGATATATGAATGAGATAATTATGAATTTATCTTTTATTTCTATATTGCTCTTTTTGTGGCACACATCTGATAACTGTTGATACATTTCAATGTTAAAGGGTCACACTGACCTGTGAAGATCTCACAAAAAAAAATCACGAATTAACTGAAGCCGATTTCTGTTTGATTTGTAAGCCACCGTTTTCTCAATTCAACAGATATTTCATAATATAAAACTTACTTGAAAGTATTGGATGTTTAAAAAAAATCGAATGATATAACCATTTAATCTATCAAAGTCAGACCATAGAGAAGTTCTTGTTTTAAAAGATCAATTGGTACATGCGAAATGTTTTCAAAAGGAACGAATAATAGAATATTACGAATTCAAAAAATTATATCGTCATTTTCAACGCTCGTTATAAAGTGGAAACGTGATAAAACTCATGTTTTAACGCATCTAATTCGATATTCGATAACAATCGTGTCGATATTTAAATATTGCCATGTCCGCTGTCAATTTTTATTATAATGAAGTTGGAGTACATTATTGGTGTGAACGTCGGCAAATCGTCGAATTTATAACAATAATATCAAAGGTTACATTAGCCATAACTTGAAGTTACAATATTATGTAAAGTGATATTGAACAGAATTGACCTTTAAGTTAAATAATTGGCTGACTGCGTGTTTGAACACACACCGTATTAAATATAAATGATTAATTTTGTCGATATTCATAACGGTTATTCTTTTTTTGTTTTTTTTTTTATAAAGGGTATAACAAACGAGCAGGCGACAGTTACAACTGACCGCCCATTGCCCGTTTTATTGAAACTTTATGTATAAAAATAAGATTTACCCAAGAAACCTAAACGAGATTCGAGTTTCGTTTTGTTTTATTTTATTTGAGAAATGTAGATATTATAATGTAGGTATTTAGAATATGACATTTTGATTACGACTGTGAAGTACCTAGAACACGTGACTAGTATACATATGTATATCACAAGATACATAATATGTATATCGATTTTAATAGTTCATCTTACCGAGTCTCTTACGGCAATTTATTTTATTGCAGTATCAGTGATAATTGATGCAACTGGAAGTAAAGTAAATGGGTCATTTAAGTTATTTAAAGTTCGATATATAGGCCATTTAGGATATATTTACATACGATAAATAGGTCATATAATTAACACTAGAACACAATAAATAGGTCATTAATGAACAATATATATGTCATTTAGGTAACACTAAAACACTGTACGGCCGGAAACGAAGTGTATTTGCGAGTAACCGGTTAATATCGTACATCGGCCGTATTGATTGCGAAGTCGCGCGACGAAAGTTGGTCAATGACGCAACGCGATCGCAGCCTTACTTCCGATTAAGTAGACGAAGTGTGCATAGCCGTGCTTAGTAAATTGTACCATATTAGCTGTTCTAGCTAATAAGGATCATTAGGGTTAACTGTACCCAACTAAGGACGAAGTTACCGAGAATAAAACCTTTTGACACTCCGTAGGGTCCGTTGTATCCAACATAGGACTGATATAAGTTGATAATGGTGAGGAAAGCTTAATGACGTTCTATTATAGCTGTGTCTTGCTCCTTAGTATCTGATACATGTATACATACTGCCGCGCCTATTTCCTATAAGGATTGCACAGTAGAAAATTTCAATAGGTATTAAACCACACACTATATACGAGTAGAACAATGAAGTATTAATAAAAATATTTAAAGTAAATATAATATTGAGTGCGAAAATTCTATAAGTATAATAATAATAATAATCGACCCATTATAATTCTACTGTTGGAATATGCGTCTCCACTCATATTGAGAGGGTTACTCCACCCTATAAATGTAAACATTAAATGAACTCATTTGATAAACTTAAGTGCAGTCTTCTGAAAATGCCAAAATTAGCTCAGTAAGGACTAAGTAAATATCATAGTCGACGTCAGCGGCTATTGGTGTGATATTAACATAGATTGTCAATGCGTGTAGTTCACTGCACTTAGCCTGCATGTGTTACGTATGCAATTCGTGCGTATTTATTATGACTGGCAACTTATACATGTAGTAAATGCTTAGAGGCGATATAGGTAACAGTGATTAAAATTGTCACTGATGCAAAACCTTAGGGCATCTTAAACTTGCAATTTACTACTATTTTGATAGTTTCTTTTACTATAATAGTGATATCTTGGGGCAACTTCGTTGACGGCCATCTGATCCCAAACTAGAAAGGGGCTGTGTCATGATAATTGGACAGCTGACTAAATACATGAATGTCAAAAATATACGGTTCTTAAGAAACAGGTTTATGATTCAACACTAAAACTTCCTAATTATATTTAATTTCAATTATATTTTATCGTCGGCGATCACCTTACACGCTTCGGTCGCCCTTTATCAAATTTTGTAATTCGATCTACTGATGATATATACGTTTTATACGTTAAGAGTATTTAAAACATTGATGAAAAAAAATTAACAAATCCGAGTTACGTCCTCACAAAGGAGACGGGCTAAAAATTATAAAATGGCGATGATACTAATTTCATATAAAATTTTCTTTTACATTATTTGGATAACAAGAAAATATTTTTATTATGCCTTTTAAAATATAGCTACTCGTATAAAAGAATATTTCGTAATACGTGCCTTTCCAACCAGTGCTTTCGACATTGGAAATGTTCTTACTGTTTTCTCAAAATGTCGCAGAGACATCAACAGCGCTAAACTTAGAAAGGCAGTGTTACCAACATAAAAAAGACAAGAAAAACATTTACACTTGACCTGAATATCTAATGGATCGTAATACGTTCACTCTTGGTTTCATGCAGTAAAAGTGACAACAGCAGTCAAGCTCTGAAAGAAGATTGGTTTCTCTTAATTTTTCATTAACATCACATTATAGCTGCTTTCATTTAGCTGAAATGCAGTATGATTCATGTAGTTTTGAAGATAATATATCTTTCGTTTAATATTAACACACCAAATTACTTTTAATCTCTCAAACCTGCCCTATTCGTTCCACACTCAGCATTCATTATTATTATTTCATATCGTCAGGTCTCTTACGGGGTAGGTATGCAGAGCGAATATAATAATGTACATCATAAATTACGATGACTTGTACTACATTTTACATGATAACATGCCAGATTTAAAACTATCCTCGACTTGTTAAACCCTGGCCGAAAATAGGTAGATACGACAAAATTCAAACTAAAATATATTCTTAATGAGGATCACACCTACTTACAGTAAACGCAATTTGGTGAGGTTAAAACATATGTTATCCTCGATACACCTTTCTCTATTATTTAGTATCCATCATTTATTATATTATAAATATAAGACCCTTAGTGGCAAGTAACCATCGCTGTTATTAAGAGGTGAAGAGAGAGTAAGAGTGAAGGAGCAGCAAATGAGCAACAGCAGTCAGAAATAGACACTACGGCTCATGAACATCTAGAAGTAACTTCGAAGGCCTATAGGACCAATACAATATAGTTCCAGCTTTGTTATCCAGACGCCCAAGGAGTGGTACCCTACCCTAGCATCTATCTTTCCGAACACATGTAACCTAGGACTCTTTAAAACAAGAGTTAATAAGCTTTTTTTAGGTATGCGCTCCCTCTTAAGACGCATCTTCGTTTTCCATCAGGCTGGATCGTGGCCACACGCTAACCTAATAGATAATAAAAAATCTTACTTCAGTTATTTTAGTTGTAAATATGATTTATAAACTGGCCCTTTATTAAACGATTAACATTAGTATCGATTAACACCTATTTAATCGATAGTGCTATTAAATATCGATCACATTTTAACGATCGGTTCAATGTACAGTACATTATGAATTAATATGTAGTTTGCATTGATTTACTCACAGCTCAGTGGCATATGTGAATTAATAATAATATTGGATACTAAGAACCGAAAAAACGCTCTCACCTAGTATGGACAGCTTGGTTTGCGGGTTGGCCAAGTGTCTCCAACGTCAAGAATCAAGGACACGTCAGGAGTCTGCGGCAAGCAATTGAAATGCCAATTACATATTATTTACTAATTTATTCTTTTTATGATATACCATTATCCTCATCGTCATAAACCGTCTTACCATTCCACTGTCGGACACTGTCTTTTTTAAAAAATGAAAAGAGTTGAACTGTAATTATTATGCTGGCTTAGTGCGGGTAGGCAGAATATGCATGCTTTACAAAATATTAAGAACTCTAAGGTGTGCAGGTTTCTTCGCGATGTTTTCCTATATCCAACCGACATTAATATATGTGCTGTGATAAAATATGTAATATACATATATTAACATTTAAAGGAATGTGGAAGTAAACAGAACGGAACCAGACTGGGCTTGTAAATATATAAATGTATAAAAAAGAAGGTTGTTTGCTGACATATTGGTTAAATGCCTTCATTCAGATCTTCACCTACATCTATTACATATGTATGTATTCATGTATATCGGTATGCAAAAATTATTATTGCCATATCATCACGCCAGCTTCCCCGCGGGGCAATTAGAGAGCACCAAGTGCCAAATACTAGTATTTCTATCCTTATGGAACTGACATGCTTCCCCAATATCCTATTATTTATTTATTTGAAATAATTAATACGGTTATACACCAATTACACTAATTACTTAAGTACTTACATAAACACGGCATAATAATATAGAATTACAAAAATTTAATTTACTTTAATTAAAATTTAAAATTTAATTTTATATATAATGTCTCCGATACCGTCGTGCATATATACATAAAGAGAGTGATGTATGTGGAAGATGCACGGTAGACCTGCAGAGACAGATATTTGGCACTCCTTGCTGTCTATAACCGTTTAATATCATATACATATATTATTATACATAATATGGATACGATTAGTTTATTTAACTTGTAAACACATCCCGCCATATTCTCCGTACTATCCAAAGTGTTGTGTGGTAGAGATCACGTCTATAACGATTATCCCGTTACCCGATTCGTCTTAATATTTTATAATTTGTCCTTGAATATATAATAATGTACGCACGCATACGAATGGTAAATTGATAAATGATGTTCAGCTCCGCTTGGCTGCGTTGAACGAGCCCTTATCGGGCAACATGCACGGCATCCGCCGCGCGGATTACTCCTGCTACAGGCAAGCCAGGCGGGCTGGTCTCAAAGGAACCTTCCGAGCTTTCCTCACCAGCAGGTTAGAAAGCTGATGTACTCATTTTAATTATAACGTTTTTTAATATTTCCTACATGTCATAGTTCCCCAATTAATTTTTAAAACGTAAGAATTAATCGGATTGCTATGTCCAATTACAATTATTACCTTTCGTTAAAAAACAGTTGTTTAGTAAATACATGAGTCTATTTCTAGTATTCCCCCATTAGCCTTCTTGTTGGATGTTATTTAAGCCCCTCTCCAACCCTTATAACATCAACAAGCACTATTTGCGGACTCTTCTAATTAGTTCTTTTCATGAATACATTGACTAACCTAAACTAACCTAACTTTTAAGATTCCTATTTCAAATGAACAAACACTTCTTTTTTTCCAGGATACAAAACTTAGATTCAACGGTGCGTTACTCAGACCACCACTTGCCCGTGGTAAATATCCAAGGTGACGTGATATTTAAGGCCTTCACCGATATATTCGACGGAAGCGGAGGTCTGATGGCGGGACCACCGAGAATCTACAGTTTTAACGGAAAGAACATCATGTTAGATCCTAATTGGTAAGAATTCGTTACTTCAATTCGAATTTAGAATTAGAATTACTTAAGATTTAGAATTAGAATTACTTAAGATTTAGAATTAGAATTACTTTTCAGCTTTAAATTTCTTCTCAGTAAACGCATGAAGTAATTAATGAATAATTTTGAAGTTATCTCAGATTAATTATACATTTTTGCGATTTTACGTACACGTTTTAAAATAATGTCCACTTAAAAACAAAAATAAATAGTTTTTATGCATGAAACATTGAAGTATTATACACACGGACATAATTTTTCATTAGTATAATCACTAATTATTTTATAAACTATGTAGATACAAATGTGTGTACGTGTACTTAATCTACTTATAATCTATATCTATTAGATATACCTAACATAATAGATAAATGTACAAGCACTATCGACCGTGCCAATGTTAATGGGCCCCGAGATACAGGTGCCCCAATATGTGTGTGTGCGCGAGAATACGTAAAATATTATCATTTATGATAATAACCTTACATATGTATAATTATATAATATATTATAAATAATAATAGCCTAGTGGTTTGAAATTCATCCTCTCACTGCAGAGCCTGGGTTCAAATCCTGGCGCGCATCTTTACAAATGTACTTTTTAAGATTAAACATTACTTGCTGTAACAATGAAAAAAAGCATCGTGAAATCTGCACAATTTAAATTTCATAAAAAAATTCTCTTCTCCCTATTGGTAAGCGCCTGGCAGAGACGTCTTGGTCAGAGATGTTGCTTGGAAGTCTGTAGAACTACCCGAGCAGATGCTTGGCGTG
>DWMG01004798.1:0-10647 GCA_018244855.1 Elbella merops | reverse complement strand
TCTACGTACTGACTGCACAAATGCTCGCTGTGTAACACGTTACATTACACCTCGTAACGTTGGTCAGTACCCACCTTAACGCTATTATTCGCAGTTTAATTAACATTGTTCAGATCGTAATCATCACAATAACGTTAAATCGCGTTGCGAACGTGTCGGCTGTGGGCACGGTATTATTTTTGCACGGAGCTTATTTATAAAAATATTCCGAACAGCCGTCACGTTTCATTCCGATACCTTTACGTTTAACCAGAACGCAATAACGAATTCCGTCGTAATCAAATTCACCCGAAGCTTTTAACGGGAGGGTGACGAATAAGTGTTATTTAACTCGCTCACCCTCAAGGGGTTGTGGCCATTAGATTAACTCGTTTGCTCGTTACCGTTTAATTTTCTCGAGTAATTTTTGATATCGCACCAGCGTTATTTCGCTTCACCGCAGCCCGTAAACTTAAATATCCTTGTTTAAAATTAGCGCAGTACGTACAATTTGCGAAAGAGTGCTCGAATGCACTTATGAGTGCGTATTCTGAAATGGAGGCTGTACAATCTGCATAAGGGTTAAATTCGCTTAGGTTGTGTTCAGTAAACATGGTGACATGTTGTGAAGTACCATTATTCGGAGGCAAAAATTTGGCGAAGTGTATTGTTTCTGAGAACAAGAGTGGGTCAGATGTTGATTGTGCCATTGTGTGGTCGGAGTTACGCTGATGTGTCCATTGGGCAAGCACGGGCCAAAGGGGACGGGAGTGGCCGATGCTCTACACAAGAGTTAATAAAAATATTGTCATTGATTGATTGAATTGCTTTTTGTATAATTAGCATAAAACTTTTTGAATATGAAACCATACAGCGATACTGAAATGTATCGAGTGATACCAACTATCGCACTGTGCTCTTTCTAAGAAATAATATATTATGATTCATACAATAATATTGACACAGGAGCATCTAGTGTTACGCATACATAAAACCGACAAGTACACCCTGGCGCTCGCTCGTATTCCACGTTTCGCATTAATGCATAGCAATAATTTATTCTAGACCAAAGCGTAGAGTGAAACCTACGTCTGATCCAGTGTTCGCGACTAATGCGTGCCTTTCTCGCTGCAGGTGTCAGAATGTCTCGCACCAAAGACAAGCATGAGGGCGCTAGCGGGCGCACGTACCACATTATGTCGGAGTCGGAGCGGGCATCGGGCAGGCGTGGTGGCTGGACAACGCTTGAGGTATGAATCTGACATAAGATATAGGTACATATTCTCTCTTCTTAATCGTTCTCCCATTGCTTACGGTCGTGACTCTTTGCTCACTGAATTGTCTGCCTCATATTAGGAACATAGTACTCCTCTCAATTGTTAATCAAAATTAATTAATGCAGGCAATATTCAATCACATCAAAATATTTGTAATTACAGGTTTAAATGATTACAAAATCTATTAATTATGTGCCGTATGTCACCTAATAATATGGTGTACAAATATTGTGATAGTCCAGTAATGTAATTAATTGTTAATATGTATTTTTGCGTAATCAATAGTACTTGTTTAATATGAACCGAAGTTTTTTCCTGTATGTACATTTAACAAGGGCCCTACGATTGCCTTATGATGTACTGTTTTGATAGTAAACATCTAAATGAAATATTTTTTGAAGTGAAATATTTTTATTTGTCAAAAAATAGTGTTCTGGTACAGTCTAGTTCATAATGTGTACCTAGCTACCTACCCTCCGAAATGATTCCCAGGTCCTATATAATAGTACGTTCAATTTTTTTGTCTCAATATGGATATTTAAATGAGTTGGTGAATCATAATGTCGACGTTTCGATATCGTTACGAACCTGTCTTGTCATAATTGTATAGTTACGTCAACTGAAAATACTTCATCTGGTATCCATATTATGCGTTTCGATTGACAATCTCGAAATTTGTGTGTTCATCCAATGCTCAGTTCTAATGAACGGCCTCTCTATGTAGATGTGAAACAAATTCCAGTTGGAATATTATAATATTTTAATTATGTTTTCTGACCACTTATTGTCTTCGTTTTGCACACGCATTTTCTTCACTTTTTATGTGATGTCTGCAGGTAACTTTCGCTTGATGGCATGCTTTTATAATTCTACACAGCTCGATTATTGATACGATGATATGCTGTTATGCATATGACGAATTTTTTGTACTGTGACTAGAACGTCGCGTATTGGCCTTGTATATGATGTACATACAAGTGGGCATATAATAAAAATTGAAATGTATTATATATGGCGAAAATGCAGACATTACACCGCCGCCTTCATAAGCAGTTATGTAACCAAAATTAGAGAAGTCCAATTACAAGATCTATTGAGGATGGATGTAGAGAGATTGATGTGTAAATAATATAATATTGATTGCATCTTTTACTTAAAATTATTTGGCTATTCCTTTTTTCACTTGATTATTATACGATATGATGATACGTTACAGACTATAACTGCGCGATCAAAATTTATCGTGTTATCCCCCCTCTCCCCAAAGAAACACCATTATGAATTTGAAGACGTATTTTCGCATGGTTGTTTTTGTTAAAGCAACACTGCTAAAAGGCTAATAGCCTTAACAGTTTTGTATGGTATTAAGCAAATATTGGCAGAAGTAAATAAACCAAGATTAATTATGCGTTGAGTGAAAAAATGTACATTTCTTTGGTAGTTAAAATACCTAAGAATTAATTCATGTTGTTTTCGTAGTTTCGTAAATGTAAGAATAGATTTTTATATATACTACCTACACTTTGCTCTGTACTCTTGAAGGTTTATATTGGCAGTGGACATACTATTCGTCAAAAAGAATTCTACTAGACAATCGTAGTGTAATAATAGAACAGCGTCAGGTACTAGTATAATCTGTTTCCGTGACATGACACGTACTCGTAGGTGTGACGCGCTCACCCAATTCCACTACGTCACCGTTCAGCTCCGTATGTTGCTGTGTGTTAAAAATAGTTATCCCTATTTTACGACGTTTATTTTATCGACGATATGTGTTTGCAATGAATCATATGTTTTTAAGTATTTTTTTTCGATTATTACTCAAAATATTTAATTCTAATAACATTGGGTGACACCTCGAACGATAAAAATATTAATGATGATGTATGCATTTAATGTAATATTCAAATTTCCAGGTAACAGGAGGTGTGCGCGCACTGGCGCCGCAACTGTTCCAACTGACGCACCTAACTGCGCTGTACCTGAATGACAACTCGCTGCAGAGGATCCCCTCAGACATCAGCCAGCTCGTCAACCTTCACACCTTAGATCTGTCCAACAACAAGCTCAGGACACTGCCCGCCGAGCTTGGGGAACTAATACAGCTCAGGTGAGTCTCATTTCACGATGACCAATTTCCTGTGCAAAAGAACATATCTATGCGTCATTCGAATATTAATTTTTAAAACCAACTCTTATCTTATAAATACGTATTGTTTTGTTTTTCGCTTGATAAGATCTTAATAGTAACGTTTTGGATAAGGTTTGTCTGTTGTCTTATTTTAGCTTAGCGCAATCGAAATGTGATGGATAGGAACATAAGATTCGATGCACAAAACATTGTAAACATTTTTTTGGCGTTAAAGGGAACATGTATTATGTTTTGTTTATTAAAGCTCAAAAGAAGCCGATTGCTTTGGAAAATAGTTTAATTGACGATAGAAATAGAATTATAAGCATCAGTTTGTCTGGTAACTCGGTATTAACTGTTGATAGTTTTATAAGAATAAGAATGTTATATTAGGAGTCGTAGTGCTCATTAGTTCGTTTTGTTTAGTGGTTAATGCTAGCTTTCCTATTTTGTTTTTGTCACGATATACATGTACCACCGGAAACCAAGCGCTTTCACGCCGAAATACAAGCTGTTTCAATACTAATTGCTTTACAGTGGAAATGAGTGTAGTGTTAGTACTGCCTAGGCGAAGCGTATGAGATTGTCCCAACAATCCTTCATAGTCAATTTGTATAAGGACCTTCGGTTCTGTATACATTTTGGTCATTGTCAATTCTTACTAATTTCACCAACTAACGTATTAAGGTAGATTATTATTATGAATTATAATAGACAACTGGCAAGTTCCTGGATCGCTAGCTGTATGATGTTAGTTTTAAGTTTTACCGTTGAGTGCATTATTCGTTCAGTCGGCTATCCGATTCTCAATCTGGGCTAAGTAACATCATATCTGTTTTGGCAACTTATTTCACGTTACTTGGAATGTGTTTGTGAGAATGTTGTTTGAAAAACGGGTCATTAATTAAATTTTTCGCCTCCTAAGACGCTGTCATCTATGATATCCTTAATATAAACTTTCATCAAACAACTATTTGTTCTGTGTTATGTACGTTATAAGTACCAACTTCAAAAACAAGTTTTGAAATTTCTATCCACGCATCACTCAATAAGTAATGGACCGATTTTAATGAAATTCGGTGCGGTCGTGACTCCTTAGGATGTCAAGGTGTCGCATATTTTTAACAGTGGAAAATTTTCTCGTTTCCATGTGAGCACGAAAGAAGCTGCATGATAAGTAGTTACATAAAAATAATTGGTCGCAATTCTTGAAATCGTAATATCCTGTGCTTTGACTTTAAAAATGCGTGAATTCACTTCTAAAATTGTATCTAGATGTTACTCTATGCAACTTAGGATCTGTCTGTTGTTATAGTAATTCTAGTAGTAGTAGTCCTCAATTATTAAACTTTACTTTTGATTTCAAACATTCTTTCCAGGTATCTTTATAAGCGTTTCCTGCCTGTAATACTCGTATTAACGAAATTTATTATAGCGCTGTTTAGGAATCGGTCAGTCCAATAACAAATTATTGTGTTGCCTTCAAAATGCCAATGCCGAAATTTTCATATTAATGGTTGACTGGATTCCATACTGGTTCTTCGGTGTCATTGCCCTTTCGTCACAAATCGCCCCTATCGTATTTACCTACGTCCACATCAAATTTCTCTTTGCCATTATTAAAGGGCATTGGATCCGAATGAGCTACCCCTTTACACGGGTTTTGTCCTCCCTCTACAACTTTATCCTGTTTCATTGTGATCGTACTCGTTCGACTACTGTCAATGTCATTCCACTTACTGACCTTAAATGAATGTTGGCTGGTGGATTATTTGCACTTCTTTATAATTTTTTCTTTTGAACCTTCTATTTTTATGTACATGTGTAATCGCTATTTATTTGGTACCGTTCGTATCGTGTCGTATAGAGTGTAGAGCCGATCGTGTTATCGCTTCGATACCTAGCAACATCTCAGTTTTCCAAACGGAGTGGAGGTCGTGAACTTAGATTGAGTCAACACGCGCGGAGGAAACTAGCGCCGGTTGAATTTATAAACATACTCACACAGGCCCACAAGCAGCACACATATGAATTTCCATGTGAATAATGTGATAACGCTTGTGTTCTATTAATCAATATACATTCACAATATTATCATACATTCAACTTTTATAATGATAATTATGATAATGGATTATATAGCTGTGCGCCTTGAACAGGTCGGAAACGTCTTATTATTATACGTGTCGACAAAACAAACCAGATGTGTGACAGCTAAGGTCGTTGAACTCCCCGGCGGTGTGATAAGCGTTGTAAACATGGTATAACTAGCAGCTGTACTTTTGACTTAGTGATGCACACCGAATATTATCAGTTGGTTTAACTCAGCACAGTCCACCCTACCTCGTATTGAGACATGGATTGAATTGTTTTATTTAATAACCATTTAATTCTTGATCACCGTAAAATGTTCTTTTATCCGTCACCTATAATTTTTTTTTGGTGTTAACTGGTGGTATAAATAATAGACCCAATCTCATCTCGAAAATCTCTTCTCGAAATCCTCTAGTTATTTGATAAGACCCAATGTTCAATCATTATCCGTGTTTTATTTATTGCCCCTCATACAGTACGGTATAAGGATAAATCCATGGATTTACTATACATATTGACATTTGACAGACCTTGTGGCCGCGATAAAGGGATTGGTTGTTTTTGTCCGTGTGTTGTATTGTTTGACGTCCATATGTTATTCATGTGGAACATTTCGTGTGTGTGCGTTTAAACCTACCAAAGCCTTGAGGTATCGCCGTTACGACAATTATACTCTTCAACCCACGTTGCCTCAACACACCGACTGTCTCTACCGCGTATCGTATTCGTGTATCTTGATAAAGCATCTGCTCCACACCTACCTGCACACAAATATGTATCTCGTGTCACTGTTGCCGTGTACTAGTATAGGTACAGAAATGGATATTGAATTTGTAATATTTTCCATAGTAACTGATTTTTGTTAACGTTTCGTTCAAGACGAAAAACTAATCAAATGGAGTAATTATATCGATTTTAAAAATCTTGGGTACATGCTTCGGAAATCTGAACTATTCAACATTCAATGTACAGATGTATATTGGGTGATTTATATAAGTTTTCTAAACAGCTAGTAGACCAAGTAACTTTTCCCAGAAACCCAACTGTATTCATATACATTACAACAAAAACAATATTGTGGTTACGACCAGAACACGTAATCCACGGATAAAGAGGCGAAGTTACTTTCCTATTAGTTGTATTCATATTATACATAATGTTCTTTCCTTTTAAACAACTACTAGATTTGCGCACTTAAACGCCCACCGCTGGCTTCAAATTAGTTATTATATATGAGCGTTTCAAATTCGCCAAACAATAGCAACAACGGCACACTAACGGAACTTGATTTATCGCCAAGAATAGTTCGCCTTCATTAATGACTATCACATTCCGTCGTTGGTATTTTTACTATGTACTCGTGTAGAAAATGTGACGTTAAATTAATGATAAATGGAAACTTGGTGCGTTCATCTGTAGGGCTCAAGATTCAGGGCCAGTCGCCTTGACTATGTGTTAGTGTGTCTTTCTATTTACTAGACCATGGCATCTGGATTACACTGTCTTGTAATATTAAGGTTGGTGTAATACAACATGTATTTTTAGAGAAAAAACGGTTTGAAAATTTATTATATTAATTATTATTTCGATTAACTTGATTGTTGTTAAAAAGTGGTGAATTATTTTGATACTGGTAAGGTTATGTTTTATTATACGGTTGCTATGTATGTGTCTGTGTGTACAGTTAATAATAGGTAATTATAGTATTTATATCTTATACAGTATTTACTATAATGTAAATACTGAAAACACCACTTCCAAATTTGTATGTGAAATTGTTCAAAAATTTGAACTCCCCTTTTGGCCAGGCGTAGATTTTATTAACAAGGAAAACTGACATATCACAATCATAATTTCTGTACTGTGTATAATTTTACCGCACGCACCTCTTTACAAAAGTACGTCATAAATTTAAATATCACTTGCTAACGGTGAAGGAAAGCATCGTGAGGAAACCTTTACACCTTATAATGTATAAAAAAAAAATTCTAAGGTGTGTAAAGTCTACCAACCCACACTTGGCTAGCGTGGCAGACTATGGCCTTAACCTCTCAATATAAGACGAGACCCATAAATAATAATTAATATGTATAATCCAACAGTGGAATTACAATGGGTTAATTATTATTTCACTATTATCACATAATTTTACAGCAAAATGTCAGTGTGTCTTTCCAACACATATCTCATACCTCACTAATGATTTTATCAAGCCAACTTAATAAAACTGAATTCGTCTTTTATTTTCAGAGAGCTGCACCTACATAACAACTATCTGAGAGTGTTGCCGTACGACCTGGGTAAGCTCTTCCACCTGCAGATGCTGGGGCTGCAGGGCAACCCGCTCAGCAAGGAGATGCTCTCCATTTATAACGACAACAATGGCACCTCCAAGCTGCTCACGTATCTACTCGACAATATGCAAGGTGTGTTGCATGTGTGTTTATTATCCTGTATAATGTAGCTCCCCACCAGTCGAAAATGTAGATTTCGCAAAATGTATGTTTTTACGTTTTTAAATACTTTTTACGTACGAGAAGATGACCGATAGAGAGATGACCTGCAGTGCTCCAGTTTCAACATAGTCACCATTGTAAGATATTTATCAATGTCAAAGAAATCAGTAAAATTGATAGCTTCAAATAACTAATGCAACATTATACATTTTTGGGGACGGAAGTTAACTCTGTTTTGCTTGATCAGTTCACAATGTTACTAGTTTTAAGCAGTATAAAATATTCAAATACATCCATGGAACATAACATGTGATCAACTAATTGTGGAAAAATAAAAGCGAGCAAAGCGACAGCATGATAACAGTTTAATTACACAGAGAAAACGTATACTAATTAATTATAATATCCTTGAAATTTGTTTGTAAAATAAAAACAACATATTTTAACAATATCTAAACATCTAGCGCCATCTATTGACAATTTTGAAAATTCATAACAATCGTTCTCTTTATTGACTTTGTTCTTTTTTTACACCTTACATCGATTTAAATTTTTAAATATATTAAAAACATTACGATTCTCCTAAAACAAAATTAAATAAATAGTTTTCTTATTTTTTTGTTGACAAGTAGCGACATCTATTGAGATCATTGATAAACACCAGCTGTTTTGTAATCCTGTTATTATAGTAAAGCGACATCTATTAATGGCGAACAACACTACGATGAATAAGCAGTAAGTACTATTCTGTACTTGAAGCTTTAGAACTTCTACTAGGCTAAATTACTGTAGCCGAGTAGATTTTATTATAGTAGCATTCAAATTTTCCAGTTTTGGCACGATACATATGTGAACAATCTCACATTGTATGGAATTTGGTGTTTTACCAATTTGCCTCCTGGTGAAAAAATAACAAATATAAGCAATGACACTTAATACCATCTTATATACATTTTCAAAAAACGTAAAATTACGCCCGTAATCCGCAATTACGTTTACGTCCCATGCAATATGTGGTGAGCTTACTGCCATACCGTGCACAGATCCAGATTCCAAGTCACTACTAGAAATTCTAAATTAGAAAAATCCAATAGTACCTGACTCGGGATTTGAATCCAGGACCTCCCCGATCGTCAGTCGCGCTTGCAATCACTCGACCGACGAGGCAGTATTAATTTTTGATTTCATTAAAGCAACAGTTTTGTACTCCCGCATCTCTTCCTGACTCTATCTTCGTATAAATCAATTAAATAATATTGTATGTATGTAGGTACTCATATATTTTCTTTTTTATAAAATCGCAGTAGCACCGATTTTATTATCGCGGTTAATATACTCAATATGTTTCTACATAACTTTGATATGTTGATATAAATATATATGTAAATATATGTGTATAAACTTTCTTGTCTCTCACAAACATATCATGTAAGTAAAAACGCTGCAATAAAGAAATGAGTACAAAAAACATAATCATACTCGGACCCAAGCACGTGATGCTCGTATCTTGTTCATAATAGGATACTTCGAACGGAAATAGTTACATTTAATGAGACGTCAGTCGTACGTGCGAACGTTATAATTGTAATTTAATTTCCTTATTAATTTTATATATAATGGGTATAGGATGTTTACGTCTCTTTTTTTTATTGGCTAACCCCAGTATTTAATGATCTATGTATACAATGTATCCAGTGTTGGTTAGGTTTGAATTTGTTACTGCGTTCTACAAATATGTGTGTATTTCGTTGGACACTTTATGTCTGTTCGTAATGGTTTTACCTTACCTTTAATTGAAACACGTTTCGAGCACGTATGTAACTCCAGACGACAACTTGTGACGAAAAGTATCCCTTGCAGACAGCCGTACAATTTATGGCTAATAGTGTTATTGCTGAAATGTATACCAGAGCTAAAGAAACGTGTTTTATTTTATTTTGATGGAGACGGGTCTCCTTTCAGCATGAGAAGATTTAATGCCGTAGTGTGCCACGTCATCTATGTACGCCCTGGCAAATAGTTCGTAAATACATATATATTGCCAGAGAAGTAAACATGTAACGTATATAAATATTTAATAGTCTTCGCCATTTAAAGCAATCAAAGAGAAAGAACAGAATTGGCGAGTACTAAATGGTTTGATTTTTATACATAGTTGTGAGGCTTTGTATTAGTTAGCGACTGCTACGAAGTGATTGAGAAGCTGAGTTGGGAAGAGATGTCGCGTCTTTCATAATACATTTCATAACAATTGTGGTCTTGCACCATTCGAGTATGTATTAAATCGAGCGTTATAAAAAGTATCGATTTCAGTAGCTAACAACTATTTTAAATGGTATATCGTATGGTGGACGACCCAAGCACAATACGTCCACAAGCACCAAGCATCGTCACTAATATTTACAAGTGACATGTAGAGCTGGTGACGAAAGAGTTCCACATTATTTTACAATTCTACTTATCAGACAGATTATTGTCTTTTGATAGTTCAGTTACAAATTACATTATTGAAACACACCTGTATTAATTTTCATAGAAACAGAAAACAATATCCATTTTTATCGGCTTTTGCAAACTTATTAATTACTAGCGGACCCGGCAGACGTCCTGCCCGGATAAGCAGTGTTACATTCAATATTTTATTTTAAAATGATGTCTGTGTAGTTTTAACCATTAAGGTTGCACACGCGACGGAAGCTTAAAAATGGAG
>DWMG01004797.1:0-10649 GCA_018244855.1 Elbella merops | reverse complement strand
AGTGTAACTTGAATTAATATAAAAAAAAACTTGAATTAATATCAAAGAAAAAAAAAATACTGCATAAATAAATAAATAATTATAATTGCTTAAGTTGATAAAAAATGCTATGCAATAGCTTTACCACGACAGTCCCCGAGTGGCGCACGTTTTTATTTTTATTTATTTTAGAATTGCAGGCCAGATAGACAGCCTTTTTTAACGACCTGGGAAATATGTACGTAGCACCGATAATAGGCACTAAATTTTATTTAGTTTAAATTTAATTTTAGTCGTAGTTTTTTAGTGAGTAAAAAAGACAAAATTATTTTGCACAAATACAAAATATTATAATATACAATACTTACTATCATGGCTTAATTTTCCGAAAATCAAAGCGTTCGTCTAAATGCTGCATAAATAGTATTTATTTTTAACTGGCTATGGTCACTTCATCATATTATAATTTTGAACATTCAGACCGCGCTATGAACAGAGATTGTAGTCGGTGATGTGTTGCTACTCTTCATGAATAACTACACATGTCTTCTGCCTTAACGTGTGCCTGACACCAAATCTTAATAACTTAAACACTATAATGAGACTTCATTGCTTAGCAGTCCAAGGAGATGAAATGGGCAATGATGTTCATAATAATAATGATGATTGATGGTTTGAAAACACCCAAAAATGTCTTTATTTAATAAAATAATATTTTCATGAAAATGATTTATTTGTTCTCTTTCTAGATAACGAGGGAAACGCATTCAATCCCTAGATTAAAGATGGATGACGAGATGGAGAAAAAGAATTTAGAAAATAATTTTACACAACTTCTAGATTCCCTCGTGAAGGTCAACGAAAATAGAATGGAGGAATTAAATAAATTCCTCAATCTAAATAATTTTCACGCTGTCAAGAATATATTCAGAGCGTCTGGAGATAAGGAAAGACCTACACTAGCCGTATTTATTGTGAATGTAAGTAACTAATCAATTATTTACTGTGTTGCTCTCCTATATACTGATTAGTCAAGCCATGGCTTTAAATAGAGAATACTCTAACATGATGCTGCAGAATCAATCTGCCAATACGAGAGGAGACCCGTATTCCAACAGTGGGATTGTAAAGGGTTGAAAAAAAAATACGTGTTATTTGCCAATTCAATTTTGTAAATGAGCTGAAGACTCCGGTCCAAGTTTAAAACTGTTACTATAATTGAGCAGACGAAATAGCATCCTCTCCGAAAGACAAAATTAAATTGATTTCTTCTTCGGATGTTCTTTAAATTAAATATATCTACGAACTTGTCTATGCATATTGATAATTTATTATGAATTTTATATAAATACTGGCTAAAGTATAGGGTCAGATTGATTTTTAAAGGAATCGCAACACTCTCCGCTTTGGTCAACTATATTATTACTTTGGTAACTATATTGCACCTTGATTCCTCATTAATGTACCTCCAACATTATTTTCATTAATGTACCAAAAATATGTTTTTAATTAGCTTCTTGTTTATATTTTGCACTAGGATTCTTGCGTGACATGATAGACAAGTGCTTTGTTCCAGTGGACCTGGAAATATTTTAACCGAAAAGACATTCCTTTTACAAGTTTAAAAAATGTACTAAACTAAAGTTAGCTTCATTTGCAAAACGTTAATATATGAAATAGTTAATTTTAAATTAATTAATTTATGAATTATTTTGAAAAATATTTCTCTACAACAGATTAAATAGAATATTCCATAAACATTAACATTGTGCCAGTTGAGTGCTTGGGGCACAGATAGCTAACTTCGAAGCCTAAATCTAAACTTACCTTAAAAAAATATTTTGAATCTAAGATGAATAAGAGATAGAGAACGGTTAGGATCCTAAATAAACAAATGTACTTAATTATTTTTAATTATGAAGAAGATTTCAATTCCAGGAGTAAATTAATATTAAACATTCAAGTAGAACTATTCTGTTTCTTTTTACAGCCTAACAGTAAAGCGGGAAAGGTATATCAATTAACAGGACGTTTCATGAACCCACTCAAATACAATTCTGACAGTGACAGTGATAACGACAGCAGCAGTGAGAGCGAAGATCTGTCTATGGAAAAAGGAAAATTTTTTGATGACTACAATTTAAGAATGCGTAATACTAAGTATAAATCCTCGTCTGAATCAGGTCATGTGGTATTGTCATCAGAAAATAAGAATCCATTGAACATTAAAAACGATACGCTTTTCTCCGATTCTGAATTTTCTGAAGAAAGTAAATTGGTAACGAAAAAACATGCAGCTCGTCTGAAGGGAGGTTGCGTTCGGTCGTCTCACTCTTATGCCTACTGTGTAGCCGCATGCAAAGCAGCTTACAGACACGCTTGTATTTCTCATAGCTGTAGTCACTCGTTGTACAACGCATTACGAGAAGAATGTAGGAGTGAGTGTAGTAAAAAATTTGGATAATACTAAACAAAACGTAGATTTGGAAAGGTTCGAGATTTAGATATAGAGATATTATATATAGAATAGGGGAGCCAACCTAAAATGTGTCCATCGATAAAAAAGAGAAAGCAAATGAGGCTACCTATCTGTCTCTCTCTACTCGGGCACGCAAGCGCACAAACGCGCGCTAGCCTTAATTCATTATTAGAAAAACAAGCTTTTCTTTTGCTGCGCATACGTCAGTAGTGGGATAGAGAGAGATAGATAAGGTATAAGATCGTTTTTCTCTTTCTAACTGTGGAACGTTGCCGCTTACAGGCAGCCGTATGTTTTCTCTACTCTATATATAATATCTCTAAGGATTTAGACGTTTTAAAAAGACATGTTAATTTATAAACTGAAAAATATTGCTGTAATATGTATGTGAGTTAGGTGGTACCTATAAAACTATTCGTCGTTTTAGAAGTAATATATGAAAAAAGTTAAGATCATTTATTTTATAGTTTCCAAATAATTGTTTACAGTCATTTCTTTTAACATATTGAAAGCATTAAACATGTGAGACAATACTTTTGATAATTTTGTCTAATGGAACTATTATTTTAGAAAATTATATTTTATTTATTGATAATCAACATGATTTAAACAAAAAACACTTATATTAATTAAAAACACAATAATATATGCAACACAATGCCAAAATATCCATTAAGATTAATTATTACAAATAAAAATTATTTAGAGATTTATCAAAATATATCAGAGTTAAGTCACCAGGTGTTAACAAGATCAAAAGACTCACAAACACTTATACATTCAAAACTTTCTTCCATTTGTCGGCAAATATGTCAAAATCAGGATGTGCTGGAAGAAGTGCATTCAGACAGGACAATATACTTGGTATGGGGGCATAACTGTGTGGCTGTCCCGGTGAGAAGAACGCCAAGCATTTGTTGTTTCCTAGAATGAATGTATATAGAATAAGGAGCGTAAAATTGGGCCAACTTGTTATGAAGGTCGGCAGCATCGATCATACCTTTAAAGACTGCAGGCTGTGACCAATAGATCATTCGCTCTCTGGGTTCTCAAAGAATTAAAGTTGTGGCATCCCAGGAGAAATGCTGCTGGTCAAATGAAAGGATAATAGCCAAATTTGCGTATATAAAGGATCCTAAGAAAGGCTCTTGATTGAAAGACCCAAAGGAATGCTTTTTGAACTTTTCCCAATAGTTAGCTCATAAACAGATTCATGTCATGAGGATTTCATACAGTACTGTTTTGCCTTCAACTTACTGCGAACTAGCATACTATATAAAAGACGCACAATGTGTCTAGCCTTAAAATCATAAACATTTCTTAAGATGTAACCTCTTGAAGTACTTACTTTAGTTACAATATGCTCATGAAATGTTAGTTTTTGGAGAAAAACTGCACCCAGATCTTTTGTTATTGTCATTCTAATCATGGCTTTAAGTTAAACTGTATTTAGCCCCATAAAAATCAAAATAAGATTGTGTATGAGCACACTAGAAATATAATAAGAGCAATAACACCTTGGATACAAAGAGATTAATTGGAGCATGGTAAAGTCGGATCGATATCGGTGGCATATAGGTTCAGCTTAAAGTATAGTCTTGAAGTGCTCCATTAGTGGTGGATACCTTGGAAAGTAGCCTCTGTTTAATGTTCACCACACCTCAACTTCAGAGTAAAGCAGTCTGTGTGGAATTGCTGTTATGGTATGGTAATCACAAGGAAAACATTTCAAAACTGCATACTTAAACTTCTTCCATAGCCATAATAATTTATTTCATATAGTTATGTGTGTGAGTGCTATTATGCACTTCATATCACATGTAAAACTCAGTGAATCATCAGCCTCATTAAATAATTCCTCACAATAATCAAAAAATTCTACTGTCCAATAATATTTCTCACTGATTATAAGTACAACATTTAAATAGATATCTAAATTCACAGGTAAATTGTTATGAAGTTTATGAATAACTGACTTTATTTTTACTGTTAAAGTTTTGAAGTAACTAATTATAGGCAATTGACTGCCTGGTATATAGATATAAATGAAAAAAATCTAAATATATATGTTCAAACTTATTTTTTTTTAATTAAATTTTTACAATTGAGATAAACTTTCTTTCTTTTTCCCTTGATAAGCTTACATTAAAAAATTCCCTAATTTATACTTTAAATTACCTTAGTATTAACAATAAGAGAAAATTAAAACCCTTTCTGTAAGTTGTATTGAATTTCCACATATAATATGTTTCACATACTTTGTTCGTACATTTATATTTATAACATGTTACATATTTACATTACATTCATTACATTATACATTACATTACATTCCATTCAATACACATAATTCTTTTCTCATATACACATTCTTTTTCAGTCCTTAGCTTCTAACACAGTGAACACACATGTCTGTTTAACACTTCAACAATAGAACACTACTGTACGGGTATATTAAACATGTGGCAGAATAATTCAAGTAGAACTTTGTCTATAGTTTGATGTGTCCAGTATCTTTTTGCCGCACATTGCACATATGCCTTTCTTGTATGCACAGGCTTGACAATAATGGGACCCAACTTGATGTACTTTGGTTTTACATATTCTGTAAATAAAAGAAAAAACTTGTATACATAAGAAATAAACCTATTTGATCTAACACTATGGGCACAACATAGAGGACCTAGACAAACACACATTGTACAGCACATAAATTCTATTGGCATTACCTAATTCAATTACCTTCTATGGACTTAAGGTCTATAAAAGAAATGGTAGATTAGAAGTAGAACAGCTATTGTCTTCTCTACTGATAAAATAAATTGTCTGATTTCATCATCATCATTATCAAATTATTTCAATCCACTGTTGGAGAGAAGCCATGCCAATAACTTAGTTCTCTGATTTATTGACATGCTTTTACTATAAACAGCATATTGTGTGAAAATAGGTCCTCAGTTGTATCTTATAGTGATATCTTTCTAAGTCAATAATGTATTGAACCACATGTTAAGTATAGATTGAATTGGAATTTGAAAGATTTGGGAATGTCAACTTATCTCCTACTTCATACTTTCGGCATGAAACTAGAAAAACATTCTGTAATGAGCTACTGAAAGAAATGCTTAAGGAGTGGGAATGTTAAGGCTGAAATCATTTTTTGAACAATTGTAGTATATTTGCTTATAATTACTGACATTCGAGAATAAACTATACAAAAAAAAACACGGAGACAGCAGATTATAAGTGTTTAACGTTGTTTTCAGAAAATCGTCATCGACAACAGATCTCATCCCAGAATTGAAATATAACAATATAATCCATTCAGTTCAAAAGTACCTGCACTCTTGAAATTTCGAAGTGTAAGGATTAAATCTTCCTTTTTTCGCTGTGAGAGCTTTGTTTTCGCCAACTTTCCTTCCGCCAGATTCAACTGTATTTCTAGCGCCAGTTTTCCATGGATCCGGAGTTATAACACGACCAAGTTTCTTCTCACACTTTTCACACACCATTTTATAGAGATGGGTTTATCTAAATTGTAAAAAAATTATGTAATAATGTAAAACTTACTATTTTTTTTTAGATACTGTTTATTTACAGCACACACAGCAAACAAGTTTTGTTTGACAGTTGACAGTAGTGACATTTGTGTAACATGGCACTAAACATATTATGGTACAATTTATAATATTATATTATGATAGCCACTGTTAATCATCCGTTTATAATGTTAATCAAAAACTAATCTTGATAGCATTATTGTTCCTGGATCTAGATATTATGCTTAAGTTAAAACTTTTGTAAATTACACATGAAAGCACGTATTATAATAGGTATTTTTGTAATTAGATAGAAATACAAATAATGAGCCTACGTACTTATTTTAATAAAGGAAATTTAGCTTGTGTAAATTTTATATATTGAAGTATAGTATAATTTCAATTATAATATGATAATAGTAGTATAAATTGTGTATAAATTAAACAAAACACTATTATTATAAACGTGTTAAAAATGAGTAACCTAAACACAATTCCTCACATTTTATCCGTTTTATATTAAGCCAGGTTAAAATAGTCTATGACTAAGTTAAAGACTAACTTTTAATTATTTCTGAACTAAATATATTTCAAAGCAAGCTTATGCAGTAAATTCTATGGTTGTAATAATCAACCCATTATAATACCAGTGTTGGAATATGGGTCTCCTCTCATATCCAGAGGGTTAAGGCCATAGTCTGCCACGTTGGCCAAGTGCGAGTTGGCAGAGATGCATCGAATCGATTCGATGCATCGTACGGCTGTCGATGGAGTCGATGCATCGATGTATTTGCCGAAAACATCAAATTAATGTATCGAATCAATAACCAGCTAATGAAATGTATTTCGTTAATGTTTCAGTTATTTGTGAACAATTTTAAACGTAGAAATTGAACATTTTAACCTTTATATTCATAATTTCGACCGGAAAATATATAATTAGATAGTGCGTGAACAAAAAAAAGGTTGTCTAGATTTCTCTCTCGAATTTACAATTTACGCGAGCAAAAAAAAAAGGTCGCCATTTATATGGGTTTAGGAAAGCTGACGAGGTTTATGATGCACTTTTAAGAAAATACTCGATATTATAAAACATTGATGTTTCTATCCGATGCATCGGAAAAAAATATCGATGTAGAGCCTCGATGCGATGCATCAAAAAAAAAACATCGATTTATTTTCTAAGTGAACACCCCTAGTTTCTAACGATACCATTCTTACATTCCTGATGGAGGGTACAAATGTCTATGGGTGCCAGCGACCACTTACGACTAAAATAATTATTAAATGAAAATATTATTGAGTTAATGCCAAGAAATGAAACACTAATTTTCATCTATAAATAATAATTTCGGTACTTTATTGAGCAAAAACATTGGGTAATTGAATATATTATTATTTTTTGTTGCTATAAAATAGAAATCAGAGGTGCTGCTCATCTTTATTTGTATTTCATTTTAAAATAAAAAATCAACATATTGTGTCAATTGAAGGTAAACGCAGGACTTTGACCAAATATATTTAAATACGTTAAGTTATATGCTTATTGTAGGTATAAAGGTCGCTAGGAGCGCGCTCCTGTCTTCTACATGTGGAAGTTTATTATGTCAAAATATAGTAGAATTTATGTAATTGCAAATATTAGTGTCACAGTGACTAATTAAATAAAAATACTGCACAATAAAATATTAAAAAATATCTCTACATAAGTACTGTTAGTTTAACCATAAAGGGCCTGAATCTTGTGATCGATTTACTATATTTTTTTTGGTGATTTTATTGTACGACAAACTATTGGTTCATATTTCCTAACATGAAGCTTAAAATGCTTTGCGATATTTGCACAAATGATAAACAACTTTATAACTAAATAAAAGCTATAAAAAGATAACGGGTATTGCACTTAAATAATTATTACATATTTTAAAGATATGCTAACTTTGACTAGCTAATTTCTCGTTAGGTGAATCGTTTTTGTTATCTGTGGGTTTCGTACTTTCTGTAGTCGGCTGAACTTCGGTAGGCACAGCTTCAATGTATTCTGGTGCATATTGTTGATCATACTGTATGTTATCATAGTTTTGATCATTCTGGTAATTACCATCAGTCTGGTAGTTCTCATATTGTCCTTCATATTGAGCATTGGGATCACTGAATTGTTGAGGATATTGTTCATAATTTTCATATTGTCCTTCAGTATACTGCTGTTGTTCATAATTTTGCTCATATCCTTGATTTTGATATTCGCCTTCCGTTGGTTGTGTCTGTTCGTAAGTTTGCTCGTAATGTTTATAAGCTTCAGGGTACTGCTGATCATACTTTTGTTCTGGTTCAACTTCCAGTGTACTATTTTCATCCCCATGATGGACTTCTTCATTTTCAACTTTGTTATCTATATTTTTTGTGTCTACATCGTGTTCTTCTACATTACTTATAATTTCATTTAGTGTCATATGAACATTATCTTGTGGATCATACTGTACATCAGAAACTTCTCTTTGTTCTTCTGGAGCAGAGTAATCTATTTGTTCTTTTGGTTGGGGTCTTGAGGTTTCAAACTCTGGTTCTTGAAGGTGCTGTGAGTTTTGCTTACTTAAATTTCTTGGTGAAGATTGATGTTTACTTTCGATGAGATTTTGAATCTTCTCTTTGCTTAAGCTTCTAGGTGTTTTGTCGTTGACGTTGTCTCTTCTGACGTCATAGAGTTGTTCTCCAGATGTGGGGTCTCCGGGGGACTCAGTTCTGGAAAGCCTTGGCCCGGTACTGGGTGAGGAATGTGGGATATTTCTGCTGGCTGTGGTCTGGTGCGTGGTAGGTGCTGAAAAGTTAAGATAATGCTTAAAGATTTATAACTAACCTGAATTTAATCATCAAATACTAGATATCATTGTTAGATTTATTCAATATTAACATTATATTCTTAATTTAAATCGAAATAAAACACTTGACTATTACTAGCCAAAGATGCCGTATATGTAAATATTACCAATTAACAATTATAAAAATTGAATTTTTTAACTTTAAAATTAGCTCACTAGCACACACAAGTTACTACACTCCTCTGCATACCCCTTTGGGGATTATAGGCGTGATATTACGCCTTTTTTAATTTTTTTCATTTGTTGTTGTGGTTGATTCGATACAGCGAGAAAAAAGCGTATGTATTACCTTTAAATCCAAATTAATTATACCTACTTATTTTCACTTTTCATGAAATAAGCATTTATCAGCTTTAATTAACTGTTTCTCTTTTCGTATGACCAGTCGACATTCATACAGTTCTTAAACTGTTTTATTATTCTCACTTACGGTGGACATAACTTACCTTCATAAGCGTTAACTGGTGCGTACGTCGCCTGCAGAGACCGCCCCAGGTTCTCTACTTGACGCTGCAGAGTGGCCAGTTCTTCCCTGCACACAACACACGTGACAACACACACACACACATGCAGTAACACAACATTGTGCAAGATTATCGATGTATGAATAATTGGTAACAGATTTATATATGATTGGAATCCCAAGAATTGTCTACATTAAAAAAAAAAGGAAATCACAAAAATGACTTACATTATAATTTGTAACTTTTTTTCGTAAACAGATTATAGAACTACGTGTTTTTAAACGAATTTCTACTAAATGCGAAAAAATTCAGTACATCAGTGCAATTGTTATTCATATCATGCGATTCATTAACTACTCGCATTTATACAATGAATTTTACAAACAAATGTAAGGCAATTTCAAACACAATTGTCACATGAAATTCAACAAAGGCTTTCCCCGTTCACATCTCGTCTTACCTTTTCGTGGTCATTGTCAGAATCGTCATACTTATAGAGAGACAAATCACTCATGTTCCTTATCAAATCAAACTCCTCTTTGTAGAGTCTATTAATTTCATCTGATGAATTTCTAAGTCTATATCTATTCGTGTATCTAGGTACAGGCGTTGATGTCAGGTAAGTGCGATCTAGATCATAGGATGATCTGCTAGTTGGGTATCCACTGAGCGGTGTATAGCTCCTGTGTGGTGCTATGGTGGTGGTGCAATACTTCTTATGAGAAGACCACAGATTACGAAGTTTTCTCATAAGTTCAGCGTTCCTTATAAGCAATTGTGTTTTTTCCATTCTGAAAGGAAATGTTTGTCTATGAAGTGAGTTGTGATGATAACTATACGATTTTCTATATAGGTTGGATTTCATATGTTTCGGAAAGGGTTACAATTTTTTTATGTGTTTTAATGTAACCTAAAACGTAACAGGTCTTTTTTCTTTGCTTAATACGGTTTTAACAATTTATGCGCAGATAATAAATGTTTTTAACTTATAACATATAGGTAGTACATATCCATGTATTTTTACTTACGAGATTTATGCCGTCTTTTACCGCGGTAAATTTACAGTAGGTACCTATATGAATATCATTGTAACCTTTTCCGTGTGGTTTCATTATATTCGGGGTAATTAAATAAGTTACAAAAATTGTAAATTTTAAACACACATTTAAACATTTAATATTGTTATCATTACCCAATTAATAATACAATTCTTGAAAAATATTACCTACATTACATAAAATAAACTTATTAACATAGGCCTGCAAGGGATATGCCTTGCGAAACATCAGTACACTAATCAACATGCCCT
>DWMG01004796.1:0-10651 GCA_018244855.1 Elbella merops | reverse complement strand
ATTTTCTGGTACGTGCCTGCCATTCTGAATGAAAGAGAGTCGAAAATCGTCTTGATCGAAAGCGAAATATACTTACGGTTTCTTTGTCATTTTTCCTGTTAACATTTTTCTACTCGGTTACGGTTCAACGGTTTTAACATTTAAAAGGTTTTGTTTCAAACTTTAAAAAAAATTCGATATAATTCTCGATAGTTCATAAATATTATTTACATTTCAAGAAGAGCGCACTTTAGGCGTTATTATCTGACAAGTTAATGCTGATCGCTCTGATATTGATTTCTTCCCGACGCCTCTACCTGCTTTATAAATAATAAACAAACAAACCAATTACTTGACAAATTTGAAGTGAGATACTTTTTATAATACAATTCACTAAGTAATTTTGAAACATAACTTAGTAAAATTTAGTTATTACTAATAGAAGTTAACGATTTGCAAATTAGCGTAGCTAAAGATTACATTATTACCAATGTAACTAATAACTTGGTTGTAGTCTTGTCACAGAAAACTCTGTTTATATTTGTATATGTATTAATATACTCGTACCTACGTTTTATCGACTTTTAATTATTTCCAACTCCTCTTATTTTAACAAATGTATGATATGAAATCTATGTAAGTTTTCTTGTATAAGGTACACATATACAACAATTCACGTCAAATATGTACGATATTTCACGAGCCTATATCTAATAGGGATGATTGAAGTAACAAAGTCGCGTTACGGCAAATACAGTAACGATTTGCCTTTCATTATATTTGCTCGCGATCGTTTGATGTGAGGCGAAAGGTCATTCATAGTTTTGCGGATGCTGGGAAAATATTAGTCGTGTGGGGTTTTCCGGGATTCGAACTGTTTGTGTTATATCGAAAAAATTATGTTTGCTTGATGTTTTAGGATGCTTTGCGAGATGTGATGCCCCTTAGAAGAAATTAACTAGCCCAGGGACTGTATTATGTCTCTTTAACTGAAATGAAAAATCTGTGTGTTAAATAAAATATGACATATTTGTTTGTATAAATTGATTGAGTATATTATCATGATGAACGTCATAACATATCTTATAGTTATATATATATTCATCGGCTTTACTTGGAGAGATCACGAATTCTCCTCACCGAACGACGCGTACGGAATAATATATGACATTCCACACAGAATATATTCGCGCATTATTATTGATTATACATAATGTATATCGGAAAACGCTTATTGGAACTTTCTGGATATTCGGTTCAAGCTATTATCGGAAATCAGTACAATTATGAATACACTCGTACCGCTCGAGCTTATTATGTGTAAATGTGAACATTTAAATGCATCATTGGGTCCTGGTGCTGTGCTTAACTTGTATTATGGAGACAATTTGAAACAGCGCATACGTTAACACCTATCTCACTTCGAGCTACTTTATCTTCTAACGCTGATAGGAATATGTTGGCACCAGAATTGGAAACAGAATGATAAGAGTTGATGTTGATGTTCTGATAGTTGTCAAGTAGATAAAACATGCATTATTAGTTGTCCATGTGATGATAGTTATCGAGAATATAAATCCATGTTTTGAATCGAATAATTTAATTTACGAAATTGAGTTTGCATGAAAAATATAATGTCGCGGAAATATTTAACTTGCCTTGATGTATGAATGTTTCAAAGTTAAACATTATCGTGTTTTCGTGTGTTAAAGTGAATTCAAGGAACGCAAATCACACTTGCGTGTGATATATCACTTTGTTTACAACTCCGCGATGTTTGTCACACCTTTGGAATGACTCCATTTACGACACCTGGCTGAGTGATACTTATCATATTATATTTCAAGGTTATGTGAGATTTATGTCATGAGTACGTAGTATCTATAGTTACAAAGTAGTTCAGATATCGGCTGATGATAGTGTTGAAAGTCCTCGCAACCGACGAGGGTATAAGATGAGAATGGTGAAGAAAAGTAGGTAAGGTTGTAAAGATAGATATAGGTATACGGCACTTGGTGCTCTTTGCCTGTCTAATAAAGAACCTAGCAGACAATATAATATTATAACAGTAATAAGTATGTATACCCTGAATAGAATCAGCTCAAAACTCACCTTAGATTTTAAGTTGATTAAGCCTACGTCGCGATCTCGCTGTATTTAGCGGGATGTCATAAAGAAAGGCGATGAACAGTTTAAAAACCAGCCGAGTTATCTGTAAAACATTCGTGAGATAAGCTGGATGCAATTTAAACAGGCCTTTTTGTAGTTAGAAAATATTCATAAAGATATTTAGTCAATAACTTAACTTAAACCTAGATTAATATCTAGATTTGTAATCTAAATAGGCGTACGTAATAAGCTAACGTGTTTCAGGAAATTCTGATGCCTGAAACTGCCTCGCCAATTTAGGATGTTTGGGTAACCCTGTAGGTCGGGCGCAGAGAGCTCTGTAGAGGTCTATTCACACTGACAATGACATCAATTTTTATATTTTACTGTGATCTCAAATACAGAAATATACATTTATGAACAACAAATATATGTAAACTCAAAACTCGAAAATGAAATGTTTTGTATGCCTGCCAACTTGCCATTTTCTCCGGACGCCAGGGAAGACTGACGGAAACTACAGCAACAACTCCCAAATTCTGAAAATACAGCCCCGATATTAACTGTATTTATTGTTTAATATTAGTCCCGTCTGTCTATTGTAATAAATATATATTTGACCACAAATACTAAAGTCACAGTAGGGATTATAAAGTAAACTATTTCATAATGTATTTTCAAAATTGTATTTTTGAATATACATTGATTTTATTGGTCATAACGGATTAATTCCCGCGTGTATATCAGACGAGTTTAAGCAATTAATATTTTACAACCATCTCGTATGGAGCGACCTCCGCTCGCCGCCTGCGTCAGCCGCTATCTACCTTAATTAAATTACAACAAGAACCCTTTTGTGGAGGTCCAAATTTATATCTTTTGTTGTGGGCGCACCAGATGACTAATTCGGCTAATGCTTACATTATAGAAATGCACAGAAAATTTCAATTATGGATTATTTTAGCCGAAATAATTTATATTTGTTCTAAAACATATTATTGATATCAAATTTCTGACAGAAATCGCATTCTAAATACACATATATTTCTGGTAACATACGAAAAACCATATTTTGAAGCTCTCAAGCTCAAAGACCATATTCAAATTTGATAAATTACAAGCATGATACATGATGCTGGGTTCAAATCCCGAGTCGGATACTAATGGATTCTTCTAATATAGAATTTCTAGTAGTGACTCTGAGTCTGGATCTGTGCATGGCAAAAGTCTCACCATCTATTCCAAGGGACGTCGAACGTACCTGGTGAAACATGGGAGTGTACTAAGTGTAGGAGTGCCCGTCCCTACGCCTTCGGGGATTACAGGCGTGATGTTACGCTTATGATATATAATACGTTTTTTCTAGATAGCGTTGGGTACTTTTTTGACTGCTTAAATATAACTAATGTTATAAAGGTATTTTTTTGACTGTTTTTATATTACACTGCTGGACACGGCTCTCCCCATATCTGGGAAAGGGGTAATACTCATTTTATCATTGTGCGCCAACGTAAATCGGGAGAAGTATTTTCTAATGGCAAAGAAATGTATGGAAACTTTTGGGCTTCGATAAGGCTTAACAATGGTTGTTTAAGGATATAAAGTTAAATTGACTTCTGAACGAATTTTCTACTGTCTGCATTTTCTTTCTTCTTAAAAATCAAGAAAATACTTGTGAAATTTATCCGCTAATACCTATTTAGCTTCTATCAAGGTATCTTTGCTTCTGTGTATATATACACATTTATTTTATAGATACCTACATACACGTTCAAAATATAAGACAACATCTGGACAGGTAATTACTGAATGAAATAGCCATGTGAAAAACGTAATAATATATGAACCTGGCAGTGATGTATTACAGTGCTGTCTCATGTCTTTTTCATTTCTGCCGCAATGAATGTGTCAGCGGTAAATTTCGTTTATTCAGCCAAACAAGAAGCTTCCTTGCACACTGTCAATCAACGCGGCTGAACTATTGACCTCCAAACACCCTCAGAACGGTTCATGGCCCATCATCCACTGCGTGATATAAAATGATTTATGGCAAATACACGGGTGTACTTCGCGCCGTACGGAATATGTTTATACGAATTATGCTTAACGCGCATACGTTATTTTAAGCTTCGTTTTTCACGTTCATATTTTGTAGGCAATAATTTTTATATTAGATTTATCATCTGATTTTTTTTAGATCTGTCATTTGATTTATCATTTTGATTTGTCATTTAACTTGTCGTTTGACATATTTAAGAAATAATTCATGATTCTATAGAAATAAAAGAGCGTTTACAATATTTATATGTTTTATATGTATATATCTTATATATTTATATCAATGAAAACACGGCGGTCTATCTGGTATTATTTAAAAAAAACGTCACTTGTAACGTTGAAGCAAAGCAACGTGAGAAAACATACACCATGAAGCGTCTTATTTGTTCTGTACGCGCCGTGTGAAGCCCGCCAACCGGCACTAGGACAACGTACACAGCCTAAAAGCGAGGTAAAGCCTTAAATCTTCTTATGATAAGCGGGGACTCATTATGCTCACAGCGGAACGATAAAACGATTAATAATGGTAACATATATTGTGGTTTCAAATTCAGTTTTATGGAAGGAAGATTATATTCCCAAAAACAGCACTTTAACCACCACCTACATTTTTTTTTCTACATCCCTACAATTCGGATTCCGCTGCTATTCTAGATGCAGTCTCGGTATACAGAATCTTGGTGTACGCTGATAGGCAATTGCGGTCCAAAATTCGATTACATTCTCGAGTGAAGCCGCAAGCCAAAACTAGTTTACATCATAATCTTGCGGGATCCATTTATTACGAGAATCGTCGCTAAGTGGATTGCGGTGATCCAGTCGCACCATCTTGGCGAATATTTGATATTCCTAACGCTTTTCAATATTCATTACATCATTCGTTCCTTTTTACAATTATCATTGAAATGAATTATACATCACCCTTTTATCATACGTGTGTTAGTTACGTATTCCATTTTTAAAATTAGAAGGATACACATGCCTTTACATATATTAATATTGAAAAATAAGCAACCTTATTGTTAATGATTATTTCTTTCTGGCAAGCGAGTGGTCAGGAATTATAGAAGCCTGTGAGAACGATCAGTACCTATATAATTATATGTATATATAAAATAGTGTATTTAGCTATATGCACATTTCAGCAACAGATCGTTGGGCCTCTTATTTATCTCAATGCCAAGCGCTTGTGATATTTTCTGAATAGGGATAAAATTCTTGCCAATTTTATTATTTTACTCGCATTTATTATATACAAATGCACTTTTTAACTGAAATCTGATGTGGTGAAAACAAGACCATTAAATCCTCTGAAATTATTACACAAATGATTAAATTTTTCCCCTTTCTGTTATTAATGTACGGAATTGGAGTACATATTTAAATTTACGTGAAAACCTTTTTTTAAACGTAGGTGAATTTTCAGATTATAAATAAAATAAAGTGAACAGTAAATACACTGTATCCGTTCCGTGCGTGTTCCTACACAAACATGTTCGCGGGCTAATTGATGCGTCGTCACCCTACACTTTTAGTTAGTTACGAGTAGTTAGTTTAGTCCTATTTTCTTTACTGCCATAATAAAGAAGGTTGATGTGATGGAGTAATGTGTAATATTTAAAGTTCAATTTAGTGGGTGTTTTAATTAATGTTCGAGTGAAAGTAACTTGTAGTAAAATAAAAAACCTACCATTACGCCTGTAATCTCCGAAGAGGCAGGCAGAGGAGTGTAGTACACTCCCACGTTTCACCAGCTACTTTTAAGTCCCGTGGAATAGGTGATGAGTCTATTGTCATACAACGGGTACGGATCCAGACTCCGAGTCACTACAAGAAATTACAAATTTGAAATATCCAATAGTAGCCGACCCGGGATGTAAACCCAGGAACTCTCGATCGGCAGTAGCGCTTGCAATCACTCGACCAAAGAGGCAGTTACGAGAACATTTCCACCAACGGGTCTACTGGAAGACATTTCAGTGTGGAATAAGCAGTGCTCTTGTACAACCGATCGTGTATATATTTCTCTTTTAATAATGTGTGTACATAAAATAAATATAAAACAAAAATACAGAAAATTCAATTATCGTTTTAGAAGTAAACAAAATTACAGTTACTATTGAGTTCTATTTAGTAGAGTTTTCGATTTCGCATATATTCCATTTTGTAAAGGAAACTTTTCGGAATTCGCTTACGAGATTTTTATGTGACTTTTTTAGACGAGCGCGAGAAACCTTGCAAATTTATTTAGAAACTACAAATTTCTTTTCGCGAAACTTAGATAGGAAACTTGTAAAAAGTTTCCACGTTTTGTTTTGTTCTACAGATATACAACATGGGATCTACTCGTAAAAGACATTCCGTATCTTATAAAACGTTATGCGACGCTGACATTAACTGTATGTAAATAAATTTGTGTACCGATTACAAAATGTATACAGTTTTATTATCGTATATGTATAGAAGAAGAAGATTAAATAAAATAAACAAGAATTTGTACCAATCATCGATCTAATGTCACTTAACGAATGTATAGGTACTATGATTTGTTAACGGCCCACTACTACGCGGCCGGTATCCGATATTAGACACTTCAGGCCGGTCGTTTCGTACAGATAAAGATTGTGTATAGCGCAGATATGTACGCGTAACGAGCCATAAAATGTGATACTACATGCTCGCTTGTACTGTACAAATTTATGACGTCATTGCAACTTTTTAATCTATTGACACACATACATAAAACGCTTGACAGTGACCTTTGATATTCTACATTTTTGTAAATTAACAAATTGAAAAAAGCAGCCAGTCATAGTCATTTTTTCAGTCTGCCACTCTAAGATTTGGAATTTGAACCTACTCGTATGTATAGTCTATTACGAAATTATATACGTTTCTTAAATAAAATATAACAGAAAAAGGAAATGTTATTGGAAAATTGCACATCTAAAGTAGTTTCTGTGGGCTACATAATTCGACAACATGCACTGAACTTAACCGAACCACGTCCTAGTAATATATAACAGGCTCTTTTTCATTGAAAGAGGAGAGTGAACGTGAAACGGTATATGTTGATGGTTAACAGAAGTCTTAACAGAAGGTTTAACAGAATTTATAAAAAAAAATATTTTCTAAAGTGAGTGAAGTCTGCCAACCCGCACTTGGCCAGCGTGGCAGACTATAGCCTTAATCCTCTCAACATGAGAGGAGACCCGTATTCCAACAGTAGAATTGTAATGGGTTGGAAAAAAAACAGAAGTTTATTACACCCCACTGCTAACCATGCGTCTCTTTCGCAACTGCGGGGTGCCTGCAGTACGAGTATTTCAGTGGAATATACCACGCTGCTCCAATGCAGATTAGTAGGGGTACAGCATAGTTATCTACCTGTGTGTCAGAAGAGCCTAAATCTCAAGGCTTCTGACGAGGGTTATTATGTCGAACCTTTTACTTTAACAATGAAACTATAACTATAACTATAAGAAACAACTTGTTGAATGTTTCTCTCCTACTGAATATAAATAGGTTAATTTGTAACAGGTATAAACAAGTCGTTATATCCAAAATAGGTTTGTGTGTGAGTTTTGTTGTTCACCGTGATATTATCAACTATGGAATCGTAAATCAACGTGAACATTACATTTGGCTTAGAAGGTTTCACGATTAAGGCTTTTAATTACTAGTTACGATACCAAACTTTGTGCCCAAATATAAACAATATACTGACTATGTGAATTTAGATTATAATATCTAATTGAATGATTTATATACAATATGATGTACGGATATATATAATATTTTAGTGCAGATAGAACACTCCCACATGTCAGCAGTTTACTATCTCTGCTTACTCTTTCGGGGATTACAGGCGTGACTAACTTTTTTTACGTTTATATTGACGGTATCACTGCAAGCAGTGAATAAAACTCAAGAATATTTAATGGCGCGAAGCATAATTCTTTTCCCCAAAGAGTACTTCTTCTATTCATGATTTCATGAATATTTCTCATCGAAATCCTATTTGTTTAGTGGTATTTAGATATATTCCAATCAAAACGATGCTTTTAAATGATTCAATACAATTCCATTTAGTGTTTGTTGAGTAAACCAATTGATCCTCAAGGATTGATTGGTTTACTTAACAAATAAGATGGTCACATGGTCAACCATGTGATCATCTTAAAATAGCCGTATGTTGTTAGACTTTTATAGACAGTCTTGTTTCATCATCAGCCTACTCCCGTCCACTGCTGGATATAGGCCTCTGCAATGTCATGCCACTTAGCTCGATCTTCAGCCCTTTGCATCTAACCACTGTCAGCCAATTTGCGTATATCGTCACTCCACCTAGCTGGGGGGCGCTCCAGCGACTATCGGTCCTGCGACAGATGTGACCAGCCCAATAAAGAACAATAAAACAAAAGGCAATAAGCCCCAAATCCTGTCCGATGTTCAGAAGCATTCCTACGTGTGATATAGGAGTATCTGAAAATTTGTAAATTCGTAAATTATTTGGCACATACACTATCTGTACTAATCCATACTGTAGTAACGTTGGGAAAGTTTACTAATGTACAACGCGAGAGAGGTATTCGACGGAATTTTGGTTTTTGTGATACATTTACATAACAGAAAATATACGTAACATCACGCCTGTAATCCCCGAAGAGGTAGGCAGAGGAGAGTAGTACACTCCCACGATTCACCAGTTGTATATGTTATTTTTTTACACATTTGCATGTTACAATCTTAGATACATAATAATATATATGTCAGATTATTCATATTACACGACATTGCACATTAGCATTTTTGACACAATCGCCATGTTCGCCGGCTGGAAATGTGTATTTTTATTTACAAATATTTTCAAATGAAAACTGTTTTGATACAACCTTCATTTATGTTGCAGCAACGTTTCCGAGATATCCGGAGATTACCTTGTTTTGTATGGTGAAATAAAAATTGCTGCTTTTTTATAATATAAAATTCTATTGTAAAATGAACATTTGGTAAGCGATTTCGCAATTGATGTAGAGTTTTTTATTACTGGATATTTCATAATATGCTTTTTTAAATATCTTCGTACCAAATGGCTAATTGCTCTGCTCTCGTATCTCTGCTTTCGGTTTTATCTTCTCAATACCCGCTTAACTGATACTTGTAATCATAAATTCTTAATTTCCTGAAAGAATGTTAATACATTATTTCATTTTATATAATTATGAAATATATACTCGCTCTGGACTCGCTCTGAAATATATACAGGAACTTGTTTCCTGCGTTCCAAAATTTGTTCCCTCTGTTCGTGTCCTTTACAAAATTACAATCCGTGTAAAAATGTATAATTTAATTAACCTTTGAAATTAGGAGTTTCACTTAAACATTCGTCCATAACTTGATTTTTATCTCGACGAGCGCCCTCGCGTTAAAAATATAAACGATTCTATTAAAACTGCCTTAATAAAATTTCGCTATAAAACGAGCGTCATTATATTTTCACCTGTTCTATATGACTCGGTTTTTTGCCAACAAAATGAGCTATCTAGGCAATTAAAATTATCGCAGGAATCTATATTGAATTTTGAATATGACTGTACTTTTTTAAAGGTTGTACGCCATTAGTAGCTACTCTATAAACTCGTAGAGTTAAGTTAGAACAATATTTATCTTAGAATGCCTGCCAATATACCTTCCATTCTTCAACGCAGAACATAAGAGCGAGTATGACTACCTAATGCTACGCAATGACATTTTAGACTGATAGCTGAACCGAACCGATTTTGACACTTCCGCCGTAAATTTCCATAAGCACACAGAGATTTTAGAGTGTAGTCGGCCCCAGCTGCTATAATTGTGTAAGGGCGACAAACAAATTTTGACATTACTGATCAAATATTATTTTATATTAATTTAGACTATAGACTTGAACGAAATTAATGAAATGATTAGAAGGATTTTCTATATAAGTGTATGTTTCAAAATATTTGTTATTATTCATCTTATTATCCTTTAGGTTTCCATCGGGTGATAGATAGTACGAATATTGAACAGTGAAAGATAAATCGATATGCAAAAATTAAATTTCAAATCAAATCTAGGTTAAGCTTTCAGGGACAATATTTCAAAGGAACGTCAGTTGCGAGCGTCGACACGAGCTCGGACAGTTCACAAATCAATGGAAATGTTTGTATAACTACCACTACAAACATTTATGTAATCAGTAAACAGTCTTGTTTTTTATATACTCCTGTTTAATTATTTTCACGCGACATGTTATTTTGTATACAAGGATTGAGATGATATTAAAATTTGGAAATTGTTACGAATAAAGATCTATAAGTATTGTGTCCTGACTTGTTTACTTTTTTATTTAGTTTTTTTAATCTATAGCTTTCTATACCATTTTATATTATTGTTCATCATTTAAGGATTAGCAAGCTGAAGTGGCAGTGGGCTGGTCACATCTGTCGCAGAACCGATAGCCGCTGGAGCAGACGTGTTC
>DWMG01004795.1:0-10651 GCA_018244855.1 Elbella merops | reverse complement strand
AGCAGTAATAGGTAAGAATATGGCGTAGAGGTTTTCAATGGCAAAAACCTATTAACATTCGAAATACAAGATAATTGAAGCTTGAAAATCTGTACACTCTGAGAGCACAAAATTGCAAATTAATAAATGTATTTCTCTTCAACTCAACAGATAAATTATCGGGCGAATGCTGCTCATTCGCCCGATCATTATTTCTATTATTTTATCTTCACGCCAGGTACTTTTCAGGTGGGCAGCGAGCACTTAATAACGCCCATTGTCAGTTAGTTGCACGTCATAAGTTTTATTATGTCAGAAGAATGTTTGGAATCTTTATACGATTGCTTACTCTTGTGATTAGAATAGGAGTTAATGATAGAAAAAAAAAACATGAAATACTCTTTTAGTTATAGCGTGAATAGCTATTCCGCTCTTTTTTCTAATTATATAACATAGTAGGAAGTAGGTGAAGTGTTAAGGATTAAACAACTCTGCAGCCGCACTCAATATGCGTCCCATGACGACGTATTAAAAACCATTTTTATCATCATCACCATTATCATCACTATCATCATTCTCATAATCAACATCAACATCATTACCAGTATCATCATCAGCCCGTTTAAGTCCGCTGTTCTACATAGGCTTTCTCTTAAGGGTTTTACTTTTTGTAGACAAACCCCTTTTACGTTACAAAAATTTAAAAATTTTAACCCTGAACTCAATATTTCCTAGTCTTAAAAAAATCTGCACAATATTATCTTAAACACTTTCATCTCCGCAATATTAAGCCAGATATTTGCTAACTTTAGTATTTGAGGCGAACTCGTTTCTTTTTTATGACAGCCTTGCGTTGTAATATTCACTTCAAATATGAGAAAGGATAGATAATTTACCTTTACGGCCTAGGGTAAAAGGAAGTTAGTTTTACCCATATTCGTTTACTTATGTGTGTCGTATATGAATAAGGTGAACTAAATGATAAAGATGGTAACATTAAAGATATGAGAAAAATAGTTACTTATTTTTGTTACCTCTAAGTACTCGTACCTAATTAGTTTGACGTATCATATAGTTGTGATACAGCATTTAGCTAAATATTCAACAGTTTTCTCTAAATGGATTTAAAATTTGAATACTTTTAGTTTTCTCTTTATGAAAAGTCAAGATAAATTAGACATTTTATGTTGTGTGCGGGAGTGATACCAACTATTTTTGCTGCTAAACAACAGCACTCATATTGTTTTAGGGTGGAAAATGAACTGTGATAATACTGTGAACAAATTTCCAAAAATGCCTTCGAAAAAACAAAAAAAAAACATCAATGTAAATACAACCAAAACACTTCAGAAAGTAGTGCAGTGTAGTCAGTTAGTAAAAGAGGCTTAGGATAAGTGAAATACATATATAGTTTTTGTCTGAATATACCCGTTAGGTTTTTTCTCTTGTACAAATCTTTTTCAGTGCTAATAAAAATGGTGAATTTCAAGATAGGGTTATCAAAGGGTAGATGTTATTTCATGATAGATTCAGTTATTCCTGGAGAGATTCTGTTAGAAGAGATGTTTTACGGATGATGTTTGAACCCCCTGTGTTGAAATGAATACAGCTCCTCAAAAATGTAAGCAGATTGAAAAGAATAGCTTTGAGATTGAAAAGAATATTTAGCCGATAACATTACTTCTTCCATCTTATCCTGCCCGTTCTACTACGCTGATTCAATAGGTATTAAGTCATTCGATCTATTTTCAACGCTTTGCCAAAGAATTTTACTAACTTAATCATCACAAATTGACAGATCATTAGTGTTATCACTGAACTAGAAAGATAATGAGCTATTGAAATCAAAATTAAAGTCAACGTTTATCCATAAAAAGGTTTAGAGAGGCTGAAGCATAAAATGCAATTTTCGATATTCGCAGTCAATTCTCGATCTCACTTGTTACAGATGCAGTGCACCTACATACGCATTGCCGTATTTCTTGGCAAATGCCCGAGGGAAGAGTGGGATACATAATTACTTTAACTTTTCAGATTCTGAACACGTTTCAAAACTTTCCTTTGTACAGAATAGGCATTTTCAGCCTACGTTTTAATAAAAACGAATATAATTAGTTTGAAGTAGTGCTAGAGTGGTCATATTTTTCTTGAGAATACAAGTCGGTAACTTATTTATACACTCAGACTGCTTGGAGGCTTCGAGGGAAATTTAACTCAATCATTCAGAAATAGTCTAGTGAAGAATATTCGTAGTAAAAGAAAGAAATACTTTAAGAACGAGAAAGAAATGAAAATACAACGCAAGAAATATACAAAGCGACGCTTAATGATTAAAGGTGTCGTGAATACCACTACCAATCTATCTTGACCAAATAGGCCACATATAGTGTGATAAGGGAGCCAGAAATCTCCAAAACTGGCGTACACGTATGAAGAGAATGATGAAAGGAGAAGAACGACGTCAAGTCTGTAAGGATAGAGATGTTTGGCATTCAGTACTCTCTATCAACCCTCTAAGTTATTGGCGTGACGATATAATAACACTGATTATGGAAACAGGTCATATATGCGTCAACAAAACGAAAATACGTTTTAAGCTACTCAATACAGGAACAGCATATGACGGTTAAAATATTGTTTTAATAATATAGAATAAACGTTTTCTGCCTATTTCAATATTGTTTATATAGCGTATTTGATTTAATTTAACAACCAATAACATTGTTTGAATCGGTTTGGACATCGTAAAAGCAAGCCTGTGTTGTTAAATTATTTTATTAACGACATTAAGCTTTTGGCAGCAAAATCCACGGACAGGCTATGACAACGATGCAGAAAACAACAAAGTAATAGACCCCATTTAGGTCTAATAGGACCTGTCATTGTTTTTCTGAAAACCAGTATATTTATTTATAATAAAACAATACATACGAGTATCATTAGATCTGAAACATAAGATATCCAAGAGAAGCCATGTAGATTACCGTTTTATACCCATAACAAGCACTCAAATTGTCCAGCAGTCTCGATGACATTTCAAATATAAAAGTCGACTTCGTTCCCAAAATTAAAGATATCAGTCTTATGTGGGAAGATATTTGAAAAACTGATTTCGGTGTCAAGATTATATGAAACTGAAACAAGTAATGGCAAATGTCATGATTTAATTTAAAACCAGACTTAAATGAAATGCATGAACTTACAACAGTATTTATTTGTCACGTTTCCATTTACGAGCTGTAGTAAATAACATGTTTGAATTTACAAGAATATTAATTTATCACGTTTCAATTTACAAGCCGTAGTACTGAGGGTAGAACTTCGGCCCTATCCGCCATTTAGTGGCCTTTAAACGTCAACTGGTCGGGCTTATTTATCATTATCCTATTTAATTAACCTTGAGTCTGAATAACCAATTTTCAAAAAAGTAACGGTTTCGAATTAATATGTTATTCCTGTCACGTCTCGCGAGTTCTTGTTTGAATAAAACAATTCGCGTTGAAATATTTCCCGAAAACAGTTGTGGGATATATTATGTACCTACATAACGCAAATTTGTTACTACTATGTCAAACTATTTTGAAGTCACTACTAGGAATGAATCTTTTCCATAGACATACATAAGTCATCTAAAACGTACTCTGTTCTTCTCTATGATGAAACAAACTTGTAGTACTGAATGAAATGGGTACACTTTTAATTTTTCTTGTAAAATTTCACGATCAAGTTAACGCTTTTTAATGACGACGACTTAAAAATCACTTATTTATTTATGCAGGATAACGCGAAAACTTCCGTTTTAATTTATTTTTGTTGTGAATGGACTTTTAATGAGTATGCGAGATTTGGAAACCATTAAGCTGAAGATTACTTAAGCGGAAACGACTTTATCATTAAAACATTTGACAGAAATTAAATTTTCGGACTATATTATACAAGGGAAGAACTCGTATATGTACCTAAACAAAAATGTGCACGTTGATATTATCATTAGCTTATACAATGAATAAATAAAACATGTGCTTATCGAAATGGTCATTAGCTTAATAATTGCTCAATGCCATCCATTTATGTCTATCGATGAAACTGTATGTAAAGTTGATTTACTTAATTGCTCTAAATTTAATAAATGTAAAATAATTGCAAAATGACAACTAGATCAAAATACTCTCGTCCTCAAAGATATTAATAAAAATCATACCACACTGTAGAAAAATCCCGATCGTTCCAATCATGTTAAACATTCCTACTCAAAAATCAGACACGAATCCCTGTTATAGCCGTTAAGATTTTAATGATAAGCACAAACATTTTACAGCTGCTAAAATTACGTACTTCACGAAAAACATTCCAGTGTTAAAAACCCTTCCAAAGGTGGCCCATTACATTGCAAACGAGATAACATAGAGGTTGTTCCAAACGAAATTAGACCGCAAGCATGGCTATAAAATTTTAATAATGGGAATAAAACAAAATTGTTGGCTGTTTTAGGCAAGAGAAATTATATTTGTTGTTTTAAATTGTCCATGAGTAGCACAAATGTGTGTAGCAAAACAAAAAGATACAATGATAATATAGACGGGTTTAAAAACAAGCCATTCTGCAAGATAATTATTAATATTGACCTTTTATGAATATAATATAAAAATAATTTCGATTCAAATAAAACAGTGAGTTTCATTAATATTTTCTTTGTCGATAACTCGAAATATAACGTAAATATAAAATACTTTTAAGCTCAATAACTTAATGAGCACAAATAAAATCATAAAAAAGGAAAAATTGACTATACAGAATAACGTATTCATCCTATTCGTAAAAGGACGATCTGTAGGGCTTATTATGTTATATTTGTATGTAGAAAATTAGTCGATGGCAATATCAGTACTCTGCCATAAAATATCTTGCAATCTTTAACCACAGATCTATCCCATTATCTATTGCTAATGTTAGAAATTACGTCATTTTAAGGTCCATATTTTATGTATTCTAAATTAACTCACTTATTAATAGCGATAACCACTATTTTTAATCTCATTTTTTAAATAAATTGTTATTACATAAGATCGCAATATAATGATACAACTGAAGTCAAATAAAAAATTGATGATCATGGTATACTTTGTCTATTGATCATAGTCTACTATTATTGTCAATATCGTTTGTTGTAAAGTGAAGGATAAAATCGCGAGTAAACCTGCAACCCTTACAGTTCTCCATAACCGCATGAAATCTGCTAACCCACTTTTGGATAGCAAAATCCATCTCATTACATCTTATCTCCTCTCATTTTGAGAGTAGACCCTCAATTGTGGAACTATGAAAAGGTTGTTGATGATGATGATGGTGGTAATAAGAAATTCTATCTAATATCTAATTTATCTACTTCCTTAACTTAAGGACCCTGAAGCTTCTATGTTTAAGAAAAATATTGTTAATGTAAAGGTGTAGTTATAATAAGACACATTTGAGTTCAGATAAGTGCTTTGATCTAATGGTGTGAGTGAAAGCGAGATACATTCTTCGAAATTAATGAAATTTCGCCCACAACGCCCACTGAACCGTTACGATCAAAATTTCAATACACTGAGGGCTGAGAAGTAACTGCGTATTTCTTCAACACCATTATCGTTTTATATACGTTTTTGCATTGTTACTCTTAAAACGTGACGTAAAAAGTTTACACTGAGCAAGCCATTAGAATTTTAATAAAGGTTTTAAGGCCTTTTAGTGTTTACAATCAAAATATCTGAATAATAATGCTTATCATGCTAATTTTATCCATTGTTATCTTTTCAATGGGCCAACATTGTATGGAAATTTTTGAGTATAATAAAACGATCGTGTTATTGGAGGAATACGAATTATTATTTTACGATTTTGTTGGGTTTCATACTTGTTATCGTTTACGAACTACGGTTTTATTGAAGAGCTTTATAGTAGTGACTGTTTTGACGGTCGTATTTTCATTGGAAGGACTCGAATATTATATAGTGCTCTGCGTCAATTGTGGCTTGGACGGAATCTGAATAGTTCAAATTTACTCGTATACTTAGGTAAAATTTCTTTTGTAGATTTTAAGCAAAAACGCATATCTAATTAATTTTGTTCTGGTCATTTCTAGTTCGTGAATTTTCAGATTTGCAAGCGCAACCCCGTCTGTCGGCATAAAATCAGCCAAAGCACTGCTATTCTGCTGATACGTATAAAGGGACCTATAGAAAGTGCATTTTCAGACATCTAGGTCGTTATCACTGTCAGCTGCCCGACGCTGATACGTGCCGAAAATCATCTTTCAGCGTTTTAAGAAAATATGTTAGTTCCATAAAGCAGATATAAAATAAAATTATATCTTTTCTTAAATATGCATTTTGTGTATAAACGATTTTGTGGACGCCCCGCCCACTCGTCATTCTTTCTTGTTCTTAATGAAGTTCTGAACATTAGGTTTTTTGGAAGACATCTATCTATTAGCGATAAAACCGTCGATTGTTATTACCGTATTACTATTTTATATATACATTGTTATTTATACATGGTGCACAGTAGAGTATTTCGTATTGTACGTACTGTACCTACTATTTATCATCAAAATGATTTTTACAAGTTGCACATGATTAAAATACACTTACTTGTCATGAAAATGTTTGTTACTGGTAGCATACGAGTCGAATATATAGTTCAACATTGGTGAATCCGCTTTCCCCCGTCTGATAGAAGGTCGTCGAGGTTTCAATGTTATTAGTATCTTCCGGAACATAGTTGGCCGAACCATCTGGAACACGGTGGAGGGCGGCGTGTTCTGTGTTTGTAAGTTAGTAGCTTCAGTGCCACGTGGTTCTGGAACATAATAAAAATGTGAGTAGATCGGTACAATTTGGGACATTATAGGTGTGAAACTTTTAAAGTTCGCTGTACTAATTGAATTATTTCCAACAAAAACTGTTAGAAAAATAAAACATAACGTAATTGCCGACGGAATAGGCAGAGGAATTTAGTACAATTCTTAATTTCATCAGTTACATTTATGTCCCACCATGAAGTAAATAAATAAAATAAAAATAAAATAAAATAGATATTAAGCCCATTGCCATACACCAGCCACAAATTCAGACTCTGACCTGCCAGTAAAAATTTTACTAGGAAATCGAAATTAGAAAAATCCAAAAGAGCTCGACCCGAAAATCAAATCCAGGAACTGTCGTACAAAAGTCGAGCTTGCAACTGGTGAAACGTGGAAGTGATCTAAACTCCTTTGTCTACCCCCACGAAGATTACAGACGCGATGTTACGTTTTTAGGTAGATATTTAGGTCGATAAAAAATGTACGGTAAATCCTGGAAAATTATGCAAAATGCCAGCGTACGATGTAGTGTCGGGTGCATGTTTTATGCTAGCGCTCGTCCAACGTATGCACAATTTATGCGGCGCTTAGACACATTTGAGCTGTTAAAATAAAATCAGGAGTTCCTGCATGAAACTCAGAAGGCGATGAGCTTTTTAATGAAAGGATACATAGTAATAGAACAGGTTTGCGATATCTACGGTCAATTTAATTACGGTCAAGTTAATTACGGTCAATTAAATTTAAATTTGAAATCCAGGTAAATAAAACATCCAGTAATTTACATATCTCTCGTCATATTGGAGTAGTCACATTCAATATGAAATAAAAAAAAGCAGTGCACAAAAGTTAGGTGATCATTTATCTGGTTTTGGTTTAATAGGTGATCAAGAATGATTAGATAGTTATAGCTATCATTGACCATCACAGGGAGAAAGTTCACTTAAAAACTACTCATAAGTAGTTGTAGGAAACGGAGAAAGGTACCTATTGATGTAACTTTCCATTAATGATATTTAAGTGGTCATTTACAGGTTAATAGATAGAAGGTATTTAATTTATATAATATTTGTTTAAATAATATTTGTATATTTTAAATGGCACAGTAAGAACACCATTATCAGGTACTGAAATGTCTAATAATCCTTACTGTCAAAGAAACGATTGATTGATTAATATAATTTTTAGAGAATACGCGACGTAGGCCGTTGCGCGAAGCTGCGTCCTGCGACCCGCAATCCGCATATACGGCGTTAGAAGGGTTATGGTTAACATTGTACTGAGACAAGCTGATGATGATACAGAGAGTAGTTACTTGGTACTTACCCGTGATGTTGGAGTGGGGGGCGGTCGCCCTGATGAGCACCATTAGCAGCAAGATGCGCCGCATGCCGCCGCATCCTACCCGCTCAGCAGGTTCGCTGGAAAAGAGAGAAATAGATAGATTTTTATCATTCATATTCTTATTTAAATCATTTATCATTTGTCAATTTAGACCATTGTATTTATAAGAGACTTATCCGATAAGAGTAGAGTCTATTTCGATTACACTTTGTTTGTAAATACTTTCACAATATCACAGTTCAACCTGTTGCAAATTTATCAAAGTAATTATGAATATGAAATTTTACCAGTGTACATCTTACAAATTTCGACGCTCTGAACTTTAAACTGGAGTAAATATAGTTTGACCTATACAACCGAAGCTTACTATGACAACCGATGCATAAAATTACTCCACAACCTGTGTATAATAATAAATTATACCAACTGACCTAAAAAGGGAAAGATTTACAATATTAAACATTCGAGAACATTCGCCTATTTACTATTGTCCAAAAACATTTTTTGTTTTGTTCATTTAATAAAAAAGACGATATTGTCTGTCTAATTTAATTCAAAATCGAGTAATTGGGTCATCGGGCGTATTACCTAAATTATTATTTACACACGGACAGATATTAGACACTTGTCTGTTACGGACCTGACAAACTCAAAGCTATCAGCGATCTTCTCGTACATAACTTTTAGTCGTGTTTTTAACGTTTTTCTTGCATTCATTGAAATGAAGTAAGGAACTGAATAAAAAAAATATGCACATGTACAATGTACTGATTTCTGAAATATATTCTTCTTGCAGAAAGGTATCTAGAAATGAAATTTCGGTCCATATATTCATCTAACTTAACATATGTAAGTGACATTTGATCCGGCTGTTATTGGCTACTGCAACTATGTATAAATCACATTGCCTATTAAAATCGGAGAACTCGCAAACATACGGACGGAGAAACTAAATTTACATCTTAATTCCTAGTTAAATAATATTTCCTCAAATTTAATAGTTGGTGAGATTATTAGAATACATAGTTATTCTGTAGTGAAGATAACGGGAGAGCCGCTAATATGAAGAGATTGCTGGTTTTAGATAGGGCAAGATTAGTATATACGTCTCTAAAACCTCTGAACTTCGCAAAATTTTAAGGTCATCAATTAAAAGTGGGAATAATGTATAATTCAGAGTGAAACGTTATTTTTCACGACAATAATTGAATTTAATTATATGAATAATGATATTTTTATATAGTGTCTAATACAGTACTATAGTCGATAGTGACATACATCAATAGGTATAATGTATAAAATTTCTATACATTCGACATCCCAATAATAATGCAGGTATGGATGGACAAGTCGGATAGAAAGTAGTAAAGGTCGAGCTCTGTGGATGTTATTGAGAGTCCAATGCCCACAAGTGGATAGTAACGGGCGTATAATGATGACGATGATGGTGTTGATAATAATGATGATATCAGTTGTAATGTTATTTAAAAACAATATCATTTTAACGTGGTAGCAAATATCAAAAGGTAGGTATAAGAATGAAGATATATTGTATATTTGTTTCCCGGGTACGCACTCAAGTTATAATATTACAGCACGTTTCACGCGAAAGTACTACGTGAACTATTCTACGGGTAAGATTACATCAGCTGTCACACACGCTTTAAACACGCTAAACTGAACATTTTTTTCCACGAAAATACTTGACTGCCTCGTTGGTGGAGTGGTTGCAAACGCAACTGCCGATCGGGAGGTCTGGATTCAAATCCCAGGTCGGGTACTGTTGCATTTTCCTAATTTAGGTTTTCTAGTAGTGACTCGAAGTCTGGATTTGTGCCCGGTGTATGGCAATTTGCTCACCACCTATTCCATTGTGCGACTTAAGCGTTACTGGTGAAACGTGGGGGCGTACTACACTCCTGTGCCTACCCGTTCGGGGATTACAGGCGTGCTGTTACGAAAATACTGAAAGAGAAAGAGACAGATATAGAGACAGAAAGAGAGAGACAGACGGAGAGTGATAGTGAGATAATGTTTTGTAATCGATCGCTCATCCCGTATCTCATGTAATTAACCGTTGAACTATGAACGCGTTTCATAACTGTGAAATTCACTGAACCAAGCTATGTAACAAACGCTTTGTAAACTCGCCATAAATTAGAATCGTCACACGTTAGCGAGGAAATCTCTCTAGCATTTATTTTAAAATTTACCCTTGGATACACTCGTAGATATCATCAAACGGCTTCAGTTAGCCCCATTGGTAACGATTCATTTTAGTTTGTTATTTATTTAGGTTACTAGTTCAAAAATACTTCGGTAGGTTTTATGCACAAAATTGTGTGAATAGTATGTGTGTGTGTGTTTGAGCGTGCGTGGGCATGAGCGTGTACGTGTCCGTGCGCGTTTGCGTGTATGTGTTCGTCAGCCTATGCATGAGCGTTTGCGTGCACATGGGTATATATGTTCATTTGTACATATATG
>DWMG01004794.1:0-10652 GCA_018244855.1 Elbella merops | reverse complement strand
ACAACTGGATCAATTTGGATAAAATTTTGTACATGCTATGATCTGGAATAACTTATTGGCTAATGTTGGTAATTTTTCTTAAGGATGGTAGTGCCTGAAGAATAAATCGCGCTATCGTTTATATAATACTCGTACTTCAATTTAACTAAACCTATTGTAATCGTTTATACACGTCTAACCCGATCAATATCTTTCTAAGTTAAATTTGAAAATGTAATTATTTCCAACATAAACTATTTTGTACACGAATATAACTCTTAAGACTTAATAAGTGAATAAGACTTAAAATGTAAAAGAATATCAAAATACGCAGATTAATTCTTATGAAGCTATAAAACTATTTTAATACAAAGAAAGGGAATATAATAAAATTTCAAGTTGTGACCGGAGAACCTAACGGGTAACTTCTAGTATTAGTATTAAGGTGAAAGTACTTCTACGGCTGAACTGCTGATCCGATTTTGGTGAAATATAATTAGAAACGGTGGAATAAAGTAATCACTTTAATAAAGAATATGAATTGTATTATATTCACAGGGTACAATATAATAATTATAAAAGATAAAATTAAGATAATAATATAACAAATGAACATTATTTACGTTTTAAATAAAGTGAAATTGATTAACTGGATAAGTTCACGCCGACGACACCGGCGCCAAATTTTTAGCAAGGACCAAATTCTTCTGTAGAACCAATAAATAAGAAAAAAATGTATATCACTAATGATACCATTAATTAAATGACGAACTTTCATATAAAATTATATAAATTATTTAGCATTCCTACCATTTATTTATGAATAAATGTGATTATAATAATATTGAAACTGGAAGGTTAGTATAATAAAAGAACATTTAAAACTTCACTTCGACAATAATCCTTGGCGAAAGGACAGAAAAATACTTAAAATTCAGTAAAGCAACCCGAGGATTATTATATTAATCAAAGCAGAATGGCCGATTTTGGGGATTACAAGGAATTCAAGACTCGGGAATGAATACGCCTTTACAATGTAATCCCCGTTTGATTAACGTTGATCCCGTAAAATTTGAATATAAAAGATTAAAAACACTTTTTCGCGGGAACTTCTCGCAATATAAAGAGAATGGGAATTTACGGAGGTCATTACCATATTCTAGCGCCCTCAGCGCTTCGGCGCGGCCATGATGAAATACAGGTAGAGGGATGTGGGAATTTTTGCTTTTTACAGTTGTTACGTTTGAAACTCCCTCGAGTCTTAGAAGGCTTGATACTGTCTATTTTTACTCAATTTTAATATCAGTCTTCTCTAAACCTTTCGTACTTAATGGTGAGATACTTTTAAAAAAATATATGGATTCCTTGTAGGATAATTTACAATATTTCAGCAAAAATGTTTTTATAATTGCAGATTACTAAACATTTTCTCAAAGTCTCCCTCTCTCTCTAAGTTCCCTCTCAATATGAGAGGAGACCCATATTCCAACAGTGGAATTATAATGGGTCGATGATACAAACATTTTCTCAAAGTATTAAATTAAATTTTTATGTTTTCTTATAATTTATTACATCATAAAATATCTATTCTGCACTAACTGCAAACCAGCTAAAATAACTCACTGTTTTTATATTAGACAGACTCTTAAACAACCATAGAGAACAACATATCTTTGCATAGAAACGTCTGGAAACGCTAAAGCGTTTCTTATAGCGCAAAGTTGCCAAGTATCGTACGATACATTAGCTGTTAAAACCTCCTTCTTTGTTTTCATTCACCTTTGCTCGACTTCAATTTTCTTGGATAATAGCAGCAACTCATCTACAGTAAAGAGTGATGAAAACTTTCTCTAAATGATGTGGCCTTGTTTTGAAAAACTGAGTCTGGCCGATGGCAGAACTGTGGTTGTGGCTCGGGGCAGTGCCACCATTGCACTCATTTCTACCGCGAAGCATAAGTTGTTAAAACAACTTTTTTTTCTATTTTAAAAGCGTGGTCGCCTAGTATATCTTTATAGTACTGGTACATATAGAAAACTTCACGTGAAACAACAATCGTATGACTGAACGAGCAACGGTCAATGGATAGTAGTGTGCACTTTTCAATGCTTTGGTTTACATTTTTTCGCTAACTTTACAAGGGAGCTATGTGTAACATAAGCACAATTAATATATAATGAAATATAATACATCAGTAACCCTAGAAATACGAAATTAACTCTGTGTCGGTTACATTTTAATTTCAATAACGGCGAACCGAATTCGTTACACGAAGATCCTCTTAAAGGATACGTGTTACTTATTTTTTTTTTAATCTACCCTTAGAACAATAACAGTAGGGGACGAAATATACTATGGACATAATTTATAAGGTTAAGCACGCGTTCAGAGACATGAATAACGAACAGTAATATGCAAAAGTTTGTTGCCGCCCATAATAGAATTTATCACCAAAAAGTAATATCTTATAGTAGTAGATTTAAGGAAAAACGCAGTACGATTCTACAGCGGAGCTAAAATAAAATGCTTATTTATAGTCAATAGCTAACGAAAATAAAGTGGACCTAATGCTATAAAACTGCCTAATACACCAATTTCTTGGACAATAATAAATTATATGTCGTCTAGCTCACACGCCATACCGATCTTACTGTAGAACACTCCTCAATATACCCCTGTTAAAAATATACTTTTACTCAAAATCAGTCTCTGTCAGTACAATTAAATCACAAAATTAAAAACTAAATTCAATTAGTAAGCCTCCTTCAAAACCGGCAAAGCACGGGCCACTTATCATGACGGTGACCACTTACCAACAGGTAGCCCGTCTGCCTTTGTCAAGCTGCATATAAAAAAAGAACCCACTACCACTGAAGATTCGTAATGCAAAATAACCATGACTTCCAAAAAACTGAATAAATGGCACTATAGTTACTTACTCGTAGTTATGCAATTGATTAAGCAAAACCTCTTTGTAGATCGGCGGTCTGGATCGTTAAAAATCATCGGTCGTAGCTTCCTGCGGCAAACGGCGAGTGTTGCCCTTATATAAATAATATCTGAATATTTTATATATTTTATGAAAACATAACATCACGCTTATATCTCCCCGAAAGGGAAGGCAAAGGAGGGTAGCACACTTCCTGTTTCGCCAGTTACGTTTACGTCCCACCATGGAAATATGTGAAGCTATAAACCGATAACAGATACAGTCTCCGAGCCACTGAACCTAATACCTAGTAAAATAATGTAATTCTTGACGCGGTACCAATGATGCGCCACATTTCCAATTACTACGCCCGCTGTAGCGACATTTGCATCACAAGGCCTCACTCGGTCCCGCCGGAATACTGAGCAGAATGCATTTGAATGCATTGATTCTTAGATATTAACCAGTTCCACCGCTCTTTGACTGAAGCGCTTCATTGTTTTAGGAGCTACAAAGCTTTTGGGATTGGAAACTGAAAATTCTGTATTTTAATGTTTTAATTTAAATCTTTTCAGTTTTCTACTTTATTTTTTTCAGGTTTAGGCCCGACAAGTTTTAGGTTATAATTCAAATGTGAAAATATGTACACACTAGTTTGTACCTACATATTATATGCAATATAATATGTAATAATTCATGTTAGTTTAAATGCTATGTAGTCATATATGTATGTACATATAGTGTATGTTATACGTATTTGGGAACCTACATATATGCATATATAATTATATACTACTCGTATCTTTAAATTATAGATATGTGAGACGGAATGGACACTCGGACACATGGACGGATAATGAATAAATGAGAGAATTATTGAATGATTCAAAGAGTAAATAAATAAATAAAATATACTTTAAAGATTGAACATAACATCATGTCTGTAATCCCAGAAAGGGTAGGTAGAGGAGTGTAGTACATTCTCACGTTTTACCAGTTACTTTTATGTCCCATGGAATAGGTGATGGTGAGTTTTAAAAGATAGTGTGATATCAACAGGGTAAGTTAGAAACTTTATTGTAGGTAATTTAAAAATAATTGTGCTCTTTAAGCATATCGCTGGAAAGAACGTATATAAAAGCTGAACGTATATTAAATCTACTGTTTCAGGTTTCCAATCAACTATGCTTAACTTAACCGATTGTTGAACGATAATTAAAACGGATAATGCAGACGCATTCACTAGTACTTAATTAAATGAACGAATAGCAATGAAACGTTAACGAACGAATGAATAAAATAGACAAAACGGAATGAAATTCAGTTCTAACATATTGGAAGGAAAAATTAAATAGTAACGAAAATAAAAAATAAATCAATAAAAAGATCCTTTATTAATTTGATTATCAAAGTATTTTATTGTGGTCGAACTAAAATACACTTGTAAATTCAATTTTACCGTACAATATTAATTATATCTACTACATGAAAATTATCTCTTAGACTCAAACATATTTAATTATTAAATTATATAAAAAACAACAAAGTGATTTGAGTAAAAGGCGCAAGATTAGAAGAATAATACTTTAAAAAATTCTTATTCGTTTTCACATTTAAACGGAAAGCTCTTGAATTGCTATGACGGTCAAAGGCTAACTATTCACTCGGTTAATTGTCCAGGATGCTGTGGACCTGTGGCCCAGGCTGGCCCTTGTAATCACGTGGATTCCGGAGACTCGTTTCATTCATACTAACAAAAAAGGGAATAATAGAAACCGCATCACATGTTAATTATAAGTTTTAATAGATTACGACCCAGCGCCGTACACCGGGTGAAATTGATTGAAGTGAGTAATAAATGGGAGACGTCGAGTTGCCTCATTATTTGTTACAAAGTTTTTGGGTGACAGGTGCCATTATACACATACAGGTGACATGAAACTATTTAAAAAGTCAGTGAATGTTGGAAAAAAACTATAGGATTTGCTCTAGTACTCATCACATCATTCCATCACTCCATCACAATCACTGATAATGTTAGTTAAAAATGATAGGTAATTGAATTGTGGACAAGACAGTTGGCACAACGGCTTCTATTTTCGTCAGCGGATAACATAGATGGGTTTTCTGTACATCTATCTGTATATACTCGTACAAACATGAATCCCTATGTTCCTTGGTAACGCCATAACTTGACAATGTCTCGAATGATTTCATCAATCTTTTCTCTTTAAGTTTCCTAATACGTTTTAGAAGATTCTTACGGAAAGAAAAATCAAGAAAATTGCGCAGAAAGTAACAACGTTGTGCATCAAAAGGCATTACAAATAGAGACTGTTTTTGAAATCATTGTTTTTTCTTATTATTTATTCCAGTTCAAAATGAACATTCATAACTAAGACAAGCCAACGTCTTTTGGGTCAGCTAATTAGTGCATAAGAAATGTTGAACACAAATGCGAATCTCAATTTCATATACTGTGTACTTAATACTTTATAACAAAATATGTATGGTTGTATTTTCGAATCGACAGTAAAAATATCGGAAACGAAGAACTTCGGAAAGTCTATAAACTTAACCTTATCGATACTTGATTTATACGTCAAACGTAGCGTTTCCTTTGGCGTTGTTCGTTCGGGAACTTAAAACTTAAACTTTTAACACGTTTTGTTTCCCGGGAATAAATCCTAGAATTTAAATCGTATAATACTTCAAAGGCTTATATTAATTACTCAAAACATTCTTCAGGTAATAGGATGGAAATGGTTCCATTTGTACAACTTCAAATTTCCAACGAACGGGGCTATTTTGAATGGAGAACGATTTCTGTTGACCCTTTTATAAAGTTTTTGTTGTTTATTTTTTATCATTGAAGTTTATTTTAACAGAAGTAGCATTAGGGTGTCGACGCTTGGAGTTCAAGCCATTACTGCCCCTGGTATGTACCCAACATGAAAATTATCTAAAATTCTTTTCCATTTGTTCCATATTAATATTTATATTGCCCATTGTAATGAAATGAAGGTTTCTTCTTTCAAAAGTCAAGAATAATTTATATATTTCTTTTTTAACAGATTACATATATCATAGACAATTATAGTAGACCTTATTTTGATATAAAGTTAATACCCCCACTTATCAAAATAATAGAGTTGCACAAACAATCCACAGTTTGGTTCTGCTCATAACCCTTGGTATTTAAACGAGCACGGTAACGATTGTTCTTGTGACTGTCTAGTTTTTACGCAATACTCGTTTACTTTTACTTTACCAATTACTTTACTTACATTCAATAATAATTATAACCGATATTACAAATAGCTTCGAAAGCTACAGGCATAATACATACTAGTGCATACGTAAGCCGTGTTCATATACAACATGTTTATGGAGATGGCTGCTTGATATTAATATTCCTCAAAACAAAGGGCAATATCGTCGAATTTATTGTTACGGAACATAAGATATTCCGTTTAGTGACAGATTTACTTTAAGGGCTTCGATCGTTTCACGCTAAATTAGATTTGCCTAAATCTAAATCGAAAAGGCGTACGCAAAATAGCGGGAAAGAGCGGATAGGGTTCTAACCTCAATATTCAAGTGGACATTTATCGGAATATCTCCTTTCGGGTTCTCTAAGGGTTCTAGCGAAATGGGTCAACAGGCGAACTTTATAGACTGTTGGTTAATAATATGGACGAAACATTGGTTATTGTCTGTAGTCATTTATTTATTCAAATATAAAAATGTTCGGGTTGGAAGTTAGTCAGATGGAGAGTTAGCTGAGTTACCTACTAAGAGTTAGCTGAATAAACTCAGTGCAAGTGGCACTATGACCTTGAAGTACCAGTTCTTTTCTCCAGGTGCTTTATTGTATTCGCTAAAATATTAGATTTAATTCTATATCTTAATTCGATACCTGGTTCATATACTATATAAGTCCAAGCAAATTATGTATGTACCTACATTTAAACTGCCCACAGAATGTTGCATTTTTAAATTTTATTTTCTATTGAAATCTAATATGTTTGGAAACAATGAAACGAGTATATTCGTATTACACCGAATTATATTAGTCGCTCACTTTTGATAAGTAAAGATGAATGTAGATCCGAATTCGGTCAAGAGGCCAACTTTATAGCGTCAACGAAAATGTGGGAACGATTTTTATGTATTATCGATTATTCACTCGAATAATAAAAAGAATTTTCGCCAACTAGAAAACCTTTCATGTTGTTTATTTTTGATGGGTGTCTGGACTTTATATTCTGGAACTTTCTGGAATTCAAGAGTCAGGACATTTTTTTTCTAAATTAAGTATATTCAATTATCATATATTAAAAACCACATGAAGTAACAGTGAAATCTTTTGTGGAACAAACCGTAATAATATCAAAACAATTTCTAGGCGTGAAAAGATTATTTCCCCGTAAGAAAAAGTGTCACTTTATTGCAGTTTTTCATCTCATCGCCGACGCGCGACATCTGATGTACGCTTTATCACTCTTTGTATTATATTTCGTAGATACATAAACGTCCGGTTCCACCAGCGACTGGAAGCGATATTACTTAAAACCCAGGCGAATTATAAAATCGTAATGATGCTCGTAAGCCTCTGAAGAATTCTGATAGTTACGAAATTGTTTGAGATTAAACTTAGCAACTATGATTCAAATCAAGAATTAATAATTAGTGATAGATATTAGTGATAGAAGTGTTTCATTAGTGATTAATTATTAGTGATAGATTTTCCTTTATAGACTTTTATTTACTCTGGCGGTAGTACCATCGCTCTTCGTTTACTCGGTGATGGTGAGGCGAAGTCGTAAGGTGAGCTATAAAAAGGTCATTTGGCCAAAGACTAACGACGACGATCCTATATGCGGCACTTACGTCAATAACTTATGAAAAGCGTGTGTAGAATCACTATGTACCAATGTCATACTTATTACATTAACTACCTATCTAAACAGAAACTGTTCATAATGTTAACTAAAATGAGAAGAAAAACGAAGACGCGTCATTATTATTATATTTGTAGGAATTTCAAGTTAGAAATACCCAATAATACATAGCCCGACCAAGAGATCAAACCCAGGAACTCTTGATTAGTAACCGCGCTTACAATAACCCGACCAACGGTGCTTCATATTGTTACCAATAATAGAAAATATTATAATAATACCATTAGGAAGCAATATAATAATTACAAAATGGTAATAATACTAGTAAATAAAACAACTAAGCCACTCACTGGAGGCAGTGTCACTGGAGCACTGAGGGTATTACCTCGTTGTATATATAGCTTATCCCATTATCCGACGTAAGCTCCAGCTGTTGGCTCACATGACAGTTCAACAGATTAACTCATGTTTACATGCTGAAATTATTTTTTATTTTCAGAAGTACCTGCTACTTTTTTTTCTACTGCCTTAAAATAGGGTAGCTGAAATCATTCTAATAAAGATGTGTGAAAAAGTTATTACAACCTCCGTCTACCCCCCCGGGGATTTCAGGCCTGAAATGTCGTTTGTTTTCCGTTAATAATGCTAATTCGAAAACGTTTTAATATATTTTTTTTAATTTAGAAAAGAAAATTAAATCGTTGTTAACCCATCTACTGCGAGAGTATTTTATTCTCATAAAGGAGTAAATTATTAATTTCCATTGTGATTAAAATAACTGTTTTCTTTTACAGATAGCTTGTATAAATTGTAGATAGCTTATATTTTTAGACAATTAAAGATTATACGATCGTTTTATTAAAATTAAAAATATCAGTGAAGATTTATTAAGTTTTCCAAAATAGTAGTACATTTCACTCTAGAACTGTCTTAGTGTCTGTCTGTACCTACATGCTTCAATCAAATTTGAGACATCGTAAAGGAAGGCCGGGTCAGAGTTATATCTACTTTAATAGACGATTACGTCAAACGACTTTGAGAAAGGTAGTAAAGGCGAAATAAATTATTTAGGATCATAGTTCGTGGAAATTCGTAATTTCTGCCAACTAGGACTAAGTGTTAAGGTTCTATAAGGCGGGTGTATGTTTCTAAAGCTTTTAGCGAATTGAGACTAAAGTCGAAAAGCAGGACGATTTAAGAACTGATAAACATCCTAATTGCGTAGGCGATGTAAGAAGCCGTGCTCTGCCATACCCAACCCGTGTGTCCAGTGGAGGGATTATGGGCAGAGACCCATATGGGAGGCTTATAATGAATGCAATTGTCAACATATAACTTCACGAACAATTACCCTTTGAATTAAAAATATTAGTCGTTATCATAGCTATTACGATCTTTATTACTCGTTTCAAGAAGACAATATAAAAACATGAATATTGGTATTATGTATATCGAAAAATTAAAGCGTTTGTTTGTAAATATTTACATTGTTTGCTACATCAATAAGCGCTTGCAAATATATTTTACAAATAACAAATGCGCTGAAGAAGACGACTCAGTCGTTCCGCAGGCAAGCACTGGACAAAGAGTTTAATTTTAATTTGAAGTCTAATTAAAGTATAGCCTCATTTTTATGCTGAAACAGAGACTTCTATGTCTCCAGACGCAAAACTTTGCCCGCCGAGTGCAGTAGATAGTAATAACTCGTTGAAGTATTTTAAAAACTTTTGATTAAGTACTAACTAATTAGTCGGACACCATTTATAAACTCGCCAAAAACTTTGGAATTGCGGTGCTGACGTTGCACGCTCGTCTCACATCGAACACGTAAGCGATAAACAAGAAGGTGTAAAATGCATCATAACATGTCACGATTTTATTGAACGAGAATTGATTCCCATTGAAAATCAACGGCCAAGGTTTATCATGTTAAAGTTGAGTATAGGTCTTTCCATTTGATCCTTTTATTGTCATTAGCGTCTCCATTATAATATATTTTTTATATTTTAAATTTATTATAAGGACTACATTTCTTCTGTTATGTTACATTGTATGTATGTTTTGGCATTGCAGTAGTAAGTTCAGTGGATGAATAAATGTGTCTCATTTTTCTATAAACAAATTTGAACAATTGAAACATTTTATGCAACAACGATTTAAACTAATAAATCCCAATAATAATAATAATTAAATAGCCCCTTCGGGGGCAACGGGCGTGATGTTGCGTTTTTGTTCGATGTTACGTATTAGCATCACTCGTGCCACTCATGGTAGAAAAGCTCTAGTTGAAAGACAAGTACACATACAGCCAAATGAAAAACAGGGAACCAAATTAATTATTCAGGCATCCGCTCGGCCGCAAATATGGCTGGGGAATTATTTTTTTTTGTTTTTGTTAGCGAGGTAACAAATGGACAGACCGTCCCTGATGGAGCAACCTTATCAGAGATTGAACTGAGATCCGTTAAAAAATTATATATGTATGAGAACGGAAATGAACCGCTTCGTATCTACCACGTAACAACTCTAGAAGCTTCCATATTATTATTGCTTAAGGATAAAATAATAGGATGGTATACCCTTTAGGGACGAACTGTATCCAACAATGGTCTAAAATAGGCTGATGACGTTGATAATGATAGAAATTATAATGACGATTATTTATTCTAGCATAAAGTGGTGTTTTGTGTCTTCCTTTGCATGGGAGGTTATCATAGAGATAGGATATTCAGACTAGTGACTGACATTCCATCCCCTCACATGAATCAGGAGTTTGAATTTGAACAATCACATATATGCATATCTCTTTTAAACAGTCAATTTTCTTATCCGATTAAAAA
>DWMG01004793.1:0-10654 GCA_018244855.1 Elbella merops | reverse complement strand
TTAAAACGCACTTTTGTAAAGAGGTGCGCGCCATGGGTTTGAACCCGGCACCCCCGGAGTGAGGGGCTGAAATCTTAGCCACAAGGCTATCACTGCTGTGTTATCACATATATGTATATCATACGCTAACATTTTTATCGTATTTTAACACGGGTTAATTCAGAGTCAAATTTTAAAATGTAGTGATGTTTTTTTGATGTGATGTTTTTTTCTAGTGAAAAAATTCTGTTTTTAGTATTAAACGTCATTTGTTGTAACGGTGAAGTAAAACCTAAAACATAGTAGAAATCTTCATACTTTAGTATTCTTTGTAATGTTTCTAGGACCTCTGAAGTCTGTCAACTCGCACTTGGCCAGCATAGCTACTTTAAATCTTACACTCTGAGACAGGCGACCTGTGCCCATAAATATAAATGAAACATGTTAATAAGAAAAATACATATAAATATAATCTCATTAAAAATAACACCATCTGACTTGTCACAGGTACAATATCGCATAATAAAAAATATAGGTATGAAAATAAACATAATATGTCAAAACTTTATTGCAAAGCAAAGCATTGGCCACTCCTCGAGCGTAGCAAGTGTCTAGAGGCGACGGTGAACGCTTACCAGCAGGTGACCCGTCTGCCTATCATCATCATTATCATTCCTATTTCCGTCCACTGCTGGACACAGGCCTCTCCAATGGCACGCCACTGAGCTCGATTTTCAGCTCTTCGCATCCAACCACTGTCAGTCACTTTGCGTATATCGTCAGTCCACCTAGCTGGGGGGCGTCCTACGCTACGTTTGCCAAGTCGCGGTCTCCACTCCAGAACACGTCTGCCTATGTCCAGGCTAAATATAAAAAAAATTAAAAAAATATTTACCGCACAAACAACAAACATACGAGATGTTTTTTCTGCGAAGTAATTTCAACGGTAAAACTTTCCACAGCTCGCGAAACTTCTGTTTGCTATTGGTGAACACAGACGCTAATACCGCAGACTGGTCTAGACAGGCCGATTTAACTCTTAATATTTTTGATCTTAGTTCATCCACGTAATATGTATAACTGAGAAAATCTTTAGAATGAACGATTTGTGTACTGATCGAGGTGAGTTCATCGCTCGCTGCGTTCCAAGGTCGTGAACGGAGTCGTCTACGATATTTTGCCAGTGCTGACTAATCATGGCATAGTACTTAAGTCTTCTAAATTAAATTTATAGATATACCCGTTGTGTTTTTAACTTTGAATTTTAAGGAGTACAGAGTGTTAACGATGTTACGTAACTACCCGGTGTTGACGTAACGATTTCATGACAGTTTCTACCTCTAAGCATAACTGCTATATTTTTCTGGTCTGAAATTTTTTTGGGTCAGACATAACCTAAACTAAGACATGACACATTTACGCTCAGTTCTATTTTCAACCCTGCTTCAGAATGGGTAGGTAGAAATGTTAAAACTGAAGAAACTATTTTATACGAGGGATATTATATACATATATTCATGATAGGTCCGTTATGGGGTAGACAGAAAGCACGGAATGCCAAATATCTCTATCCTCGTGGACCTGCCGTGCTTCTTTCACACTACGAGGTGGTAGACATATACTTTATATAGACCAGCATAAAAAAAATTTAAGCAATACTATGCTAATGAACAAGTATAACATGTTTTAATTTTATGTAATGTTAAACTCATATAACATATTTCGTTAGATATATATACATATACATATATTTTGTACCATATTCCTTGACCTTGCTTTGTAAGCGCACATTGAACTTACAACACACGCGAAACGTGTTTAAAAATGATTGGAAACAAAACAGCGTTAAAATTATTAGGTACGTTGCAAGATATACTGGTTATATTTATATTTTGTGAAATAATCCTAATAATAAGACCTCCTTATAATTTGCCCTTACATAAACGTTTAAATGTACCCAAACAAATTCCACATTAAATACAGCCTACGTAACAAAAATATCTGATTTCTGATTGTTATTTGTATACCCAAAATGGTAGAACGTAGTGTATGCATTCTATAATTTTGTAAGCAACATCTAAACGATCTATGTCCACAAATAAAGTAATTTGAATATGAAATTTCAAAATAAATACTTAAATACATAGATTTACACTCAATCAGAATAAAAATTTATACTGATCACATAAATAATTATGCTAGATAGAAATCGAACCCACACCTCCGCTCAGTTAAATCCACAAACCTCTGAGCCAACGTGACCGAGATGTGTACACATTTCGTTTCTACAATCGTCGCACGGAACACCAAAACCGTCAACAAGTTTTTATATGGTTACCGGTTTCGTCATTTCGCACGGATATATTATTATGTACATAACATATACATTATATATAACATCAACTTTACATACGAAATTATTTTGAATTATTTCCCATGTCAATCTTAATAAATTGCGTATGTTAGAATCGAAAATCGTTTAACATAGTTACGATACCAACACGTCTGTTGGTACTGTGAGAAAATATCGTAGGTTCATCGAACTTATTTATATATTCGATAGTTGATTTTATATGACGGGTTTTGAATAGGTATTTATATAGACCTATATATTTATTAGCTCTTCGAATCCAACCGCTGCCAGCCACTCTGCGTATATCGTCACTCCATCTAGCTGGAGTTGCCTGTGTTCTGCAGTGAAAATATTTATTAATCATTAACAACCTAACAAAGATGTATTATGTTATCATCCTGGCATGTCTATGCGGTCTGACAACCTTCACACGAGACAATGATAGTCTTTTTAAAAATCTCCTAATTTCATATAATTATATGTGGATATACAATATCGTAAGTCTAAAAACTATAATCTGAAACCTATTCACTAGTTTCTCACTAGTGTTTTCCAGACCATGGACTAAAGCGATATTACAATTTTGCCGCATTCGATATTTACCATCACATAAAAAGTGGTCCAGCCAACGAAGTGTATTAGGCGACGTCTTGAGACGAGAGTAACACACTAACAACGGGCGGCGTCAATTGAGAACATTCTCAATGGAGTGTTGAGCCTGTGCCAACTATTCGCATTTACTACGAATTGTCAACCGCAGAGCACGTTATTTATTTTTACATTACTCACCAGGGAGCACAAAGGCGGGAGGGATGAAGAACAAATTATGATAAACAATTGTTCAGTAATAAAACGCAACATCATGCCAGTAATCCCCGAAATTATGAGCAGGGGGGTGTAGTACACTCTCACGTTCTACCAGTTATGCTTACGGCCCACCATGGAATAGGCAGTGAGGCTAATGCCATCCACAGGAGACAGATCTATACTCCGAGCCACGATTGGAAACTTCAACTAGGAATTCTAAGTTAGATAAATCCAATAGCACCCGACCCGGGATTCGAATTGGATCATTATATATTTTTTTCTATATATTACGTCTTGAAGTTACAGTTCCATCACGTGTGGTGTCCACTCATAATTTAATATTTTTACATAATTGTTACAAAGACTAATTAGTAAAGTTTTTTATTTATCAAAATACAGATCGAATTGTCGGCCGTGTGTCACGTCATTGTCTCCTAAATTTGTCTGTGTTTGTTTGTCTGCTGCGAGCATATGTTTGTCAACAAACTAGTTCTGGTTTGACGTTCTCTTTGTATATTGGTCTCAGCGATGTGGGGCACAAACTGCTCACAACAATCGTATATCAGTAATAATGGTGATATATAATCCTTTCTTTTTTACTGTCTTATTCTTACCATTCTCCAACCTGGTGGAGAATTCCGGCAGGAAATAAATTCTTCCTTTGTTATTCCTGAACATTTGTGTTACAATAACATTTTAGTAAAGATGTATAAATGAACGTGACATGTTATAATTATATTTTAAACATATCTATGACATACTTTTATATATTGTACGTTAAATGTTAACACTGAGATGGCTTTATAAAATGGTGTAGGAGTTCTGGGATTTAAACAGAACTGAGTTCGTTAACTTTTTTTGCTATTTATACAAGTAATATATTCAACATTAACATTTAAACTTTTTGCTTCGCATTTAACACATGACGATTTTATGTCGCTTAAAGACAAATTGCCTAGATTATACTAATGGCATGGAGTAGTTTATTATTGGACGTCAGTTGTGGTTTCATTGGTATTAACAGCTTTTGGATGGAAGATTTCAAAAAGCGATAATAAATTATTAACATAATATAACGCCTGTAGGTATTACCCTAAAGGTTTGAACAGAGAAGTGTACCTATTCCCACTTTTCATCTCATATACCTATACGTCTCATGGAATACAGGGTAAGCCTATTGCCATACACCGGACTCCAGACTTCGGGCGAACAATTTTAAGGTAAAAAAATCCAATAGATAAAGTGGAATAACCCGAAAATCGAAATCATGACCGTTTGCTCCACAGTGGCACTTGCAATCATTACACCAACGAGGCAGTAATAAATAACTAGATCACATATCACTGTCAACATCTTAAATTGTATGGAAACAGACACGAAATTAGTTTGAAATGTGAAGAATGTATGTTAGCGATTAGTATCTGTAATAAACGAGATTTATATTATATTCTTACATATGCAACTCTAACAGTATAAATATTTATTTACGGAAGTCGTAAATCAACATGATGTAGAATCTTTTTGAAAATTAGACAAAGTGCAGTTTTGTTAGCTATTTCACTTACATTTTGTGTGTAATACTTACTTACGACTTTTTTATGTTTAAGTAGCATGCAGAATGGCAGTTTCGATCGCAGTTCACTTTTTGTAGCCAATTAAAAATATACTTATTGACTACTGAGCAAGCACTAAATGTGTTACGTCAAACTTTTCGACTGGTATCGACGCCATCGGATTGATTGTACCTACATACATATAAGCCGATGACAGGGCGCGATGGCGCTCATTGGGGAGGCCTATGTCCAGCTGTGAACTGAGATAGGCTGATGATGATGACGACGAGGACGATAATGTGCTTGACAGCTGTATATAATGTAGTAAATAATATTTATATATTTTTATTATTTACTTAGATATTATTAACTTACTTTGTGTTATGTATATGCTTTTGGTATGAAATAAAAAAAAATTATATTGACAATCTCTTTTTTAAGTTACATATTTTTTTTATAATTTATCTATAAATATATTATTTTCTTGTAGTTTAATAGTATACATCCATTTAATATTATTCTTTTAAATTATAGCCGCGAGAAGCACATTAGACTACACATGCCAGATAACATTCTATGAAACCGTAGATACTTTAACCTTTATAAGGAGACTGTTATAATAATGTAGGTACATCCTAATAAAGTCCTACAGTCCTATTCTATAATCCCAGTTTATTGTCCTAGTATAAAGTCGTAAGCGTGGTTGATTTGTAAACAAATTGTGGCAGTTGTACGAAAATCCTTAAGCGTCCCAAGCAACCTTGCCCTTCGCTTCGGCGCGTGGGCGTTAATGTGTAATTGTTTACGCGGGACCATTCGCGCCAATTTACGCGACCGTTAAAACACAAACGTAATGCAGTAAACAAAGACGATTCCCCGGGAATATATTCATAAAAGAGTTTATTTTCTATTCTCCAGCCTCCTATTTTCCAGTATAGCGTATAATAGTAGCGTAGGAGGTGCGAGAAGCCGTGCTCTGCGATACCCAGCACAAGCATGTTCGGTGTGGGGATTATGGGTAAAACCCTTAGAGGAAGCTTTGCCCAATAGTGGACTTAGACAGACTTATGATCTTGCATGTATGTATAAGGAAAGTTAACTTCTGATATATAAAAAAACACATTAAAATTGTGTGCGCATCATGGTAATCAAATATATTCCAAATATTCTTCTCTGTTAATTTTTGTATCACAAGAATATTTATGTAGAAGTGAGTAGCTTGATTTCATGCACTTCCTTTTTATATAATTCTAATTTTACACTTTCCAATGTGTATCCCGAATAAAATTTAATATCTACTCGTACTATGTCTCCACACAAAACGAGCTATTTAAATAAGATTGAAGTCCTTATAAGCGTAAGGAGTCAGGTAAGTGGCAGTGAGCGAGTACACCGTTGGGAATAGAGCAGCATTAGGAACGCCGGCTGAAGGCTGAAGTTGCTGAAGCTGCAGCGTGAAATATAGTCATTTAATGTATCTCTATAGGCCTTAATTTCACTGAAATTTATGCATATTACATTACTATCATCTTCTGTTTACAGTTAGTGCGAAATATATACAATTTACTGCACTTTTTGTAGTAGATTAATTGAAATACAAGTTAGAACAGTGAACATGTGAAATTGCCCTAAAAGCTGAATTATATTAAATTTACTTACAATTACTTGAATATAAATAAGCTTCCGAATTCCAACACATCACATTTATATCCACTTTTGGCATTACACTTCGGCGTTACACTTCACAAGTTACACAGTCAGTTATATAAAGAATACACCCGGTAACATTACATCGTCTCCTGACGATTAAACCAGTTATTGTTATTATTGAAATCACTCGATAACCCTGAATGTGTTTACATTGCGAGAACAATGTCCAATAAGAATTGCAGGTGTGTTATGTATACATTGACCTGATTATTATTAAAGATTGTGCACTAAGTACAGTCGAGGAGACGAGTCATTGGCGCGACAGAATTAAATGTAATGTAACATGAATAAAAATGTTACATTACAGAAAAGAACTGTCCGATGTAATGTTATCATTATTTAGACGACGATGCGATTATAAAAAAGTAAAATAATTAAAAATGTGTCTTTACGTTTTGAGAGATGTACCTGTGTTATGTAAATAAAAGAAGTTGCATAAAATGACATCATGAAACATCGTCACGCTTACATTAATTATCTATCAATTGAGAACCGTATTGATTTTGTTCATCGCAAAAAAATTAAAAATATAATGATGGATGTTTAAATTAAACTCCGTTGGAAGTCTCTCGACAGGTTGGAAGTACCTACCACTTCCTATCAAAATATTCTATGTATAATAAAATATTCTGTTGTTAAAATACAACCATGTATGCGACTCAATTAAAATGGCCGTTTAAAAGTAGTTTGGTATTTCCATTTAATGAAAACGGTTAATCTATAAATGTACAATGTCCTGAAGTGTATTTTCCTCAACAATCCGCAGACTACGAGACAAAGACAAAGGCGGGCCGTCGCGTATGGGTCGTTCTCAAGGTCCGCTTGCCACCCGACGCATGTAAAATGCATCGGCTGACTCATCCATCGACCCAATTACTTGCAATTGTATATCTATATATAGCTGGAGTAATGTTTATTGCAAATTGTTAATATATTTCTTGTACGCTTAGTAATTCCAATTAAACGCGAACTGGATTTTCTTTTTTATATTCATCTATTTATTATCAAAATGTTAAACTAATTGGTACATGACTGTACTTAATGTTTAATGATATTTTGTGTTACTCGTAAATCTGGGTGAGGATGAGAATCGATAGTAGATACACTTTGTGATGATAAAATCGAACATATTATTCATGGTTAGTATGTGATAGATATCGACCACACTTGGCTTTATAGCTCTCCGTTAAATCTCCAATAGGACTCATCTGTACAAACTGACGGCTTTGTTGAAATGCTTATATTGTACCTACTTATAGTTTTCGTTAAACAGGCTATTTAAAATGAACAATAACACCAAGCAATATCGCTTAACGGATATACTCCTAATTTAGTTCTGTACTATTTAAGTTGGTTAATTTTTCTATAATATCTTTACCTAACGATCTTCCATTATAGTTCAAACAAAAACGAGTCATTAGGTAAAAAATATGAAAAAACTAGGAAAATTAAAACCAAAGATATGCAGTAACTGAAATTCCTTTCAACAGGTACTCGTAGGTACATATATACAGGAACCATCTCCATACAATTTTGTTTACAAGCTTATTTATACAAGAGACTTGAAATAACTGGGAGCCCCTACTTCTCTCGACATTCCCTGAACGTTCCCATAATTGAAACATCTTATCTAAAAACATGACGTTACTCGTGATCTCGTTATCCGACCTCCGCGCTACTATCGGTGAAAAAAGAAACAATTGTGCAGGGTTGCCATTAAATAAATGTATGTAATATTCTCCCTCGTTCCCGTTAATGAGTAGTAACACTATCGCTCGGGTTGTGTATGGTGTGAGTGTTGGATGATGAGCGGGGTGGTAAGCGAAAGCGGGAAATATAGTGTATATCGTCTCTAGCGGGATCGTATTATAGATTTGCGTCGCTTTAATCGTTATTTACATTTTAACGCAAATTTTTTGAGGTAACCTGGAACAATACATAAAACTAAACTTTGTGTTAAGCAGAATACATTAAAGTATAAAGTGATGGCTTGAACCGCGTAAGGCTAACTAAACATAAAATTACGTCATTTCTATTTTAGGTTTATTAAAGATGTTTATCAGTTAGTTAGTTAAAGTTACATAATTTATATTCGGTCAGCTATATAATAAAAAACAACTTTGTCTATTAATTGCCAAATTATGCACATCATCATCATCATCAGCCTATTCCCGTCCACTGCTGGACATAGACCTCTCCAATGGCACGCTACTGAGCTCGATCTTCAGCTCTTCGCATCCAACCACTGCCAGCTACTTTGTGTATATCGTCACTCCACCTAGCTGGAAGGTGTCCTACACTACGTTTGCTAAGTCACGGTATTCACTCCAGAACACATCTGATCCAGCGGCTATCGGTTCTGCGACAAATGTGACCAGCCCACTGCCACTTTAGCCTGCTAATCCTTTGGGCAATGTCGATAACTTTGGTTTTCTGTCGGATCGCCTCATTTCTGATGCGATCTTTCAGAGAGACGCCGAATATATAATTAATATATAATTGTTGAAACTAGAACTACCAATTCGATCTATTCATAATCATAAGCCTTTTTAAGTGCACTGCTGGACGTCGGCCTTCTCTGAGAGGTTTTCGCACCACTCTGGGCATGGGAATTGCGAATTGCAGAGCACTATTAGTTCGCAACAACATGATTCACAAAAAAGCACAAAACATTTTCCCAACAACGCCGCTCTGCTTCCCCCATTGCAAGTCGCCAGTCACGGCACTCGATCACATCTCACCTAACGCGCTGTCGGCGGTAACTCAGTAATTTTTTCTGGAGCTTCTTTGCTTTTTGGTTTAAGTGAAAGACGGAAGCGTTATAAATATTTTACATTGTAATATTTCTAGTAAAAATAAAATTTCTTAGATAAAAATCATATCCCTCCAATAGTATTTTTACGTGGAGTAATATGTTCTTTAATTTTCAAATGATATTTGCGAAGATTCTACCCACTTTGTGCAGTACGTATGATAAAATTGAACGATAATTATCATATTATCAAGTTAAGCTAAGCTATATATAAACTTTGTCATAGTGTGATCTTCACGTAGTAGAGCCGATATCAATACTAATATGGAAGCTGCATCAAATACATTTAGTATAAATGCAATTATCAATATATACGTAGTATCTGTTTTGTTCGAGGCTACTTAAAGAAGGACTGTTACTTCTAACGACTTCACATATCTTGCATACGTAAATCGACGCCCACACTGTTCAGATCGATACGCAAAGGCTTACAGTGATAAATGATGCAGGGTACAAACAGGAATAAAGAGGAAGATTATGTATAAAGCAGTTTTGTGTGTAGAGCAACTTTGTGAAAAGCGATGGTAAAATGACAACACTCGCGGGTCTCTTATGACTCGGGAAACTTTTGCAAGACTTGCGTAAATTATTTCTTTATGCGGGGAACGTAAATGTATCTGTTGTAATTTTGCGATAAACAGCGCCCGCGTGCTTCGCTGCGATAGCAGTTATTAGAATACCACTCAAAGGACGTCAGACGGCGAGGTAGGAAAATGTACTCACTTTATTTATAATATCAACCGACAGCGTGGAGCGACGACTGCTAAATGAAGTTATCTTTTCACTGGCTTTTTTGGCTGAAGTTATTATGAAAGTATGGTCTATAGTTTCCTGATTTACTATTTTAATTAAGTCTTTGTTACGGTTTAATGTAATTAAGTGCTTTAGTGAAACAATGTCTTTGTTGAAGTTTTAGCGAGTAGCAGTATTTTTAAAATGTTTAGGTTTATCACATTACGTTATTGCAGTATAATTGATACTATTTGTTTACTAATAGAGCCGTTAATAAGTCCCGATTGTTTCATTGATTCAGAAGTTCTCAGTGCGACCTCCTGAGTTTTATCCGGGGTCAGGTACTATTCTATAGTTTCAACTTAATAATTCTCTGTCCCATGGTGAAACGTATAACATAACAATCGAATCGTGGAAGTGTACTACATTCCTCTGCCTACCCCTTCATGGATATACAGGCGTCCCATCATGCAATAGGGAGTGAGCCTATTACCCTGCGAGTACACATGTCACAGATTTTGACTCCGAGCCACTACTAGAAATTTCTACTAAAAAGAGTACAGGTTTAGTTCAAAAAATACATAGAAAATGGAAAAATTACGAGTACCAACTTTAGAAACGTCGTTATCAAGCCAGGATAAAGTGAAATTTTCGCTCCAAGCAGTTGGGACGAAGATAAAAAAACGCCAAATCCAGTAGTGCCGGCTA
>DWMG01004792.1:0-10656 GCA_018244855.1 Elbella merops | reverse complement strand
CGGTGGTGGTAGGCCTTTACTGCGTTCCGGCCTAGTCGTCTTCCTCCTCTTCGGAGGTCGACGCCAGGCTGATAAGTTCGCGTGGAAGCGGGTGTCCGTCGGGTGGTCAAGCGTGTAAGGCCGCAAATCCGTGGAGATGGGAATATTGCTCTTGTGCTAAAATGAATGAATGATTGTCGTTAGTCAACGCGGCGGGCTTCGTCGCATGGGTACGAGTTTACGGGCCTCGAGGGGTCTCACTTTTACCCGGGCATTCTCAGAGGGTCAACCGCCCTCGGTGATCTCACCCCGTCGTCAGATGGTGTTGCTGCCTGTGGTCGTCACTCGCCGAACATGCTAATCGGCATCGTCCAACCTTTCTAGCTCCCGCGGGAGCGCGCTAAAATGTTATCCTCGATACGTTTCCACCCCGCAAAACGTTACCGCTTAGAGATTTACAAAATACATCCAGTTCAAGTAGGTCCGAACAGTTTGTCCTTTCGCGTTGCGCGCACACTGGAGGTTCAGAACTAATGTCCACGTGAGGCGAGCGCTGCAGGGTCGTGCTCGGACAGAGGTGTGTTTCGCGTCGTGAAGTGAAGCCCAACGCGCCATATTTGTCAGAATGTAGTTTCAGTTGGGAGTTTCCGCCGCCGCGGCCGGGCGCCACGCCCCTACCTACTTGGTAGTTGTCTTAAGTATTTTATTGAGAAAATATAGTACATCGAAATAAAAAATAAAAAACAATTCTTAATATAGGGAAATAAATAATCAAAACGTGCGGCACTCGGGGACTGCCGCGTTAAAGCTATTGCATAGCATTTTTTATTACCTTATGCAATTATAATTATTTATTTATTTATGCAGTATTTTTTCTTTGATATTAATTAAAGTTACAATTTTTGAGCGTGGTGACTGATAAGAAAATATTTTTTTTCTTTTATTGAATAAATGAGAAGTTAATATCGTTCAAAATATTTTTATTATATTACAATAACACATGTAGGTTATTCAGGAATTTTTATCATTGAAACTATAGGTATATGGTAACTGAAATAAGAAACATAAGTTTGAGACTTGATATGTTCTCATAAACAGCTGCTTACATATTCGTCTGATTTCGGAGCACCTCGTCTCGATCCGTGCGAGCTTCGTTCAGTCGTACCATATACATACATGTTAAGCGAACGCTCGGCCGAGCTATAAGCACAAGTGACCTGAGCGGGCGCGTGCTCGCGACTGACCGCTCCATCCAAGCACGCCCACTATCACACCGTGCATGAACACGTCTAAACACAGTTAAAGACCGGCCGCGCTCCTGAATTGCAAGAACTATACATGGTAGGTGAAGTGGGGGTGTTAGGTTTTTATTTTCGTTACGGAATTTCTGGATTCGGTCGCCGCGCTCAAAGCCCGCGACAAAAGATATGCAATAGCTTAATAATTAACAAAAAATATTAGTATTATGTCTATGTCCAGTAGTGGATTGAAACAGGCCGGTGATATGATGATGATGATGATGATGATGATGATGATTAGTATTATTGTGACAAAAGCATGGGGTGCCCAATATATTGTTACGGCCGATAGTATCTGGAAACTTCGCTGTCCGTTATGCATTGCACATAGCTATACATAGAAAAAAGTATTGTTACCAACGAATCTAGAAACTTCGCGTTGTTGATTATGTATTGCGTATAGGTATACATATAAGGCTAGTTAACACGACAAGTGAAATCGGAGCTTACGAGTAAGGCACGATTGTCACTTGTCCTCAGGAGTTGTTAACAAAATTATTTATTATTACGGCGGGCGTGCGGGCGGGGCTTGCTTGCTGGAGAATCATGGAACATTCGGGAACTTACAGGAGTCCACTAAAAGATATATAAGCCGTGTGGGCGCTGCCCTGAGTTACAGTATGTTTTCGGAAGCGATTACAAGCGGTTCAACAAGCGATAAAATAAGTGATTTCTGCGAATACTAGCGATACATTAGAGAGTAAATAAATAGTTTGTGCACTCTGACAGCATCTTTTATTCGTCATCCTCTGCGAGTACATTGCATCGTTTCCATCCGCCAATCTACGTACCTATGCGTAACAACAGTTTGTGCACTCTGAGAGCAACTTTTATTCGTCGTCCTCTGCGAGTACATTGCATCGTTTCCAGCCGCCAATCTACGTACCTATAATAACAGTTTGTGCACTCCGAGAGCAACTTTTATTCGTCATCCTCTGCGAGTACATTGCATCGTTCCCAGCCGCCAATCTACGTACCTATGCGTAACAATAGTTTGTGCACTCTGAGAGCAACTTTTATTCGTCATCCTCTACGAGTACATTGCATCGTTTCTAGCCGCCAATCTACGTACTTATACGTAACAATAAATACCAAAAAAATGGCACAAAGCGCGCGCTTTTCCACATTAATACTAATATTTGTTCATTATTATTTTTCTACCCATATACAGAATCATTTTTCACCTTTTAGTTCGAAGTGCTTTTAAGCTTATTTTTTTTACTTTTTTTTAACTATATTATTTTTCACTTTTTAGTTTAATGTGCTCTAAAAAAAAGCATGTTTTCTTAGTTTTTTTAGCCATACGTATTATTCTATTAAATATTATTAATTTCTAATTAATTATTATTATTTATTAATGATCATGACTATACATACTTCCATACTAATATTATAAATGCGAAAGTAACTGTCTGTCTGTCTGTAAAGTTATCACGGCCAAACCGCTGAAACAATTGTGATGAAATTTCATATAGAGACACTTGAGGGTCTTGGGATGAACATAGGCTATTTTTTCTTCCATTTTTCTTTAGTTTTACCAAGAATTTCATTGTTTTACGAAAAGTCGCCGAAAATGGGCTACCTGAACGCTAAGATGGCGTGCGCTAGCTCCACCTTATGAAATACATAAAAACAATGTTCTACAAAAACATTGTCCTTTATAAAACCTATAAAAAAGTCCGCGGTGGTATATGTTAATGTCTTAAGATTGAGTCAAATTAAATATATTAAAATGGTTACCATTTTAATATATTTAATTTAAATTTATCGGGTTATTGTTAATGCATTTTTACCAATTCGATATTAATCCTTATCAAAATAAATCTAATATTCACCTTTGACATTTCATCTAGATTGAAATTGTTCTTTACAGTACATCGTTATAGTATATACTTGAGGAGATGTCATAGATTCAAAATTATCCGCAACGAAAAATCACGCATAGAATGGGAAACACGCGGGGCAGCGGCTGCGGGGTGTTGGTGCCGGCGGCGGGGGGGGTCTGGTGACGGAATGACCGACCCGGACGGGCAGACACGGCAGGGCGGACGACGTTGACGGTTTTATCAATTTTCATACATTGTCGATGTATTACTAATGTTGTTATATTGTGTAATTGAATAAGTCAACATTCCGAATTTCCGCGGACGAAGTCGCGGGTTAAAGCTAGTACGAGTACAATTCAAATAAAGCAGTGATATTTCTATCAGTAGTTAAGTGTAGGTTCTGAAAAATTTCAAATTACCGCTTTGCTGATAGTAGCGCTATTAGACTATACTAAATCATGCGCCTTAGAACGCTCGGCTGACGGACAAGCAGTTAGCGACCTGAGGTATCGACATAATTAAGTCCAATGCTCAAGCCGGAAAGTAGCTAGACGATATGTATGTGTGGTTGCTTTATCCCTCTTACTCTCACACAGAAGATACGTGAGAAAACCATCTAATCCTGGCGATCCTGATCAGGATAATTAGATAAATTTATCAAATTATTGTATTGTCACCGGTTATTGGTACCTATATGTACAAAGTTCGGTGTCGGTTTCGGTTTCGGCCAGTTTTGGCCAAGCAATCTAGTTTAAGCTTTAGTTTCGCTTTGGGTAAAAAAATGGCTGAATCTTTCGGCTGCGCCGAAACCCGAGTGTTCGTAAGTTAGCGTGCGTCGTTCGACAAACTTCGCGGCATAGTCACTCGGCAAAAAAACAAGAATCTGTTTTTAATTTGCAATAAACTATAATATGAATACTGAATGAATTTTTCGAATTTTATAAATCCGGGACAAATGGCAAATCCGTGTTTATAATAACGCTCAGAATTGCTCCGCAATTCCGACCACAATTCATGACAAAAAAAATTAAATATATTTGTTATGTACGTACTTTGATTATTGTCTTTTTATTTCATTTAACTTTATATAACTGTCGGATAAATAGAATATGCCAATAAATGTGTAAAAAATGTTTGTGATCGTAAAACACACTATGCTTCGCATTATGAGTCGTGCAAAATTTAAAATACACTCGATTTCAGTATGCAATAGATATTTTAAATATGTTTAATTAAGTTTCGATGAGGGGTGTAAGGGGTTCCAACCACCAACTCAGGAGCCCAAGCCAACCTCACCTGCACGTGGCGCACCCTGCTATAACAGACAAGGCTCTGGCGACCGGCTGATTACGGTATAGGGCAGCCTAAATAGGCACGGCTAAATGCCCTGGTCGCCGACGGGCAGCAGCATCAGCGGTACGAAAAGCTGTGCCCTGCGATCTCCAACCCGCATGCCCTGCGCGGAGATTACGGGCACAACCCCCTTTTGGGGAGGCCTATGTCCAGCAGTGGACTGAGATAGGCTGATGATAATGATGAAGAAGTTTCGGTTTCGGCCGAAACTGAGAGCGAGGCTGAAAGTGCAGTTTCGGTTTCGGCTGAAAAACCTGTTTCGGTCGGACACTAGTTTAAATTAAATCTGTCGGTTCAAAGTGGATCAAAATTGAGTGCAAAGGAGTCGGTAACATACATACATACAAGTGAAGCTAATAAAATAAATATAGTTAAAAAAAACTAAAAAACACGCTTTTATAGCATATCGAACTTTAAAATGAAAAATAATTCTTAATATAGGTAGAATAAAAATAATGAACGAAAAATATTACTATTACTGTGAAAAAAATTTATTTAATTATTTATTTATCCTTTATTGTTGGTAACAAAAGGCGGACTTAATGCCAAGTGGCATTTTCTACCCTAAATTTGGGGCGCTTTGTGCCATGTTTTTCGTATATATGTATATCGACCATCCCACCCTTTTTTCATAATAATACTAATAATTATACTATAATATTTTCGTCCAATGTGTCTCATGTATATTTAAAATTCATTAAAAATAACGATACTAGTAATAATAATAAAAACTAACTAAAGTTTCGTGTTCACGAGCAACACCGTAATTAATCCCGAACAAAGAGTAAAGGGTATTATAATATTTAGGACGCAAGGTTAAACTTAACTCAAACCTGTTGACGGTTCAGTCGCTTACACGCCAATGTTTCTGTACATACTTCACTCGTACGAGGGGTTGCTGAAAAGTCCTGAGCCTTTAACCCGCAGTTATGGTAATTCCTTTCGCTACCTGTCACTACTTAAGTCACATCTAATTAGTACGCAACAAAATAATCGAGTAATTAAGATCACTATAATCTTAATTATTGAAATGTAAACATTACCATGTTCAAGCCACTTGTGTCTGGCCAAACTTTCAAAGAAATATTTGAAGTAATGTACAGTAAACGAGACACCAGGACTATCGTCTGCCACGGTCTTCTCCCCGGTGGCGAGGGCCTCTCGGAGCCGTTGCTGGAATACCTTGTTCGCGGACGAAACCATTGTTAAAGTAAGAAAACTCGTTTTGGTAGACTGCCGATGTCAATATGACAAATAGCCGAACATTTCGGCATTAGCAAAGACCCAACATATTGGACTAATTTTGCAGCCACACGAATGAATCAGTGAGCAGTGTGGGCCCCGAGTGTGGCACTGGGCTCCACAATAGCATCAGTTCGACAGTCAAAACGAACATCTAGGAAGTTGATATAAAAATAAGCCGCTAAATATATTTAACATGGAAAAGTAGACTTCGAAAATTATGGCCACTAAGTTTTTGGGATCCGAGGGGACTATTACTGATTGACTATCTTAAAAAAAACTAGGGTAATATTCAGAATACTATTCTGCACTTTTAAAAACAATGCACGAGGTCAATTTAGAAAAAAGGACGGATGTAGCCAGTAAATAAATCTTGACACGGGACTTGACGGACCACTCCGTCCGCCCCGCAACCGTGGATTTTTCTTGTAAATTGATAAAGACTTCCCAGGGTGACAATTTTATTAGGATAAAGAGGCAGCCGCGGAGGAGATTTAGAGAGCAAAGACGACGCTTAAGTTTTTCCCAGGCCCTTTTCAAACGATTTGACAAATTGTGTCACATCGTGACATGGAACTAGATAAAAACTATATTCAAAAATATTTTTTTTCTGCATTTTCATATACTCTTTATATATTCTAGGCATAGAACTATCCAACTCTCCCTCGTATTTAAAAATATGAACGAAAATCTTTAGTTATTAGTCATAAAAAATATATAACGGTATATAAACAGAATCAATAAGTAGGGCGATAGATAGTCCCCCTAAACTCCTAATGAATATATCATATCGTAATACAGTTAAGATAATAATCATAAAAGGAACTTTTTATCTATAATACGCCTCATATAAAGGGGGGGACTATATTTCTTCCAACAGACACAGACACGTACACGCACGGGATTGTTTTTTTTACGAATTAAAATTTGGCAGTCGAATGTCTGCGTAACTCTGTACAATGACACATACATACAAAGACAACATGCAACCCGCCACGCGGTATGTCGCGCCGGCGATCACACATCTCGCTCAATTAGAAGCGTCCAAATGTTTGCAGTAGTTTTCAGGTTTACACTCGACCACGTCGTTACTCGATAACACCCACTCATAATCTAGTGTTCAGGATACATTTAACGCCAGTATCTCACTGCAGCGGCGCGGCGCGGCGGGCGGCGAGAGCAGCGCGGGTCATTCGGTGCGCGAGCGCTTGGTGGGCGGTTCTCCCTCGCCGCTCCAGTACGCGTACTCAGGCAGCCACTTCAGTAGCTGCGCCTCGAAGAATTCTTCTAACCTTTTCGCATCCTTGTAGATTTGAGAATCTGGCTGTGAGTGACATTAAGAGTATTACGTATGTATTTAAACTTGAGACATAGTAATGGTGTGTTTTATGGATGATGGGTTTTATATTTTATAACTCTACAGGGATTGTACTGAGCTCCATGCGCTGCAGCGCTGGGCGGGTGACGGTTGACGAGTGGTATGTTTGATATTTTCAGGTTGTTGCAGCGTAGTAACAATTTTTGAAAGAAAAATGTATAGGGGTATAAAACAATAATAATAATGATATTTATTAACCCATTTATCATTCCACTGTTGAAATATGGGTCTCATAGGTAAAGGCGATAGTCCGCCACGCTGGCCAAGTACGAGTCGGCAGATTTCACACATTTTAGATTTTGTTTTTATAAATCATATGGTGTGTAGGTTTCCTCACGTTTTCCTTCACGGTTAGTAAGTGATTTTGAAACTTAAAAACGCACTTTTGTAATGAGGTGTGCGCAATGGATGTGAACACAGCACCCCGGAGTGAGAGGCTGAATTCTTAACCACGAGGATATCACTGCCTGTATAGGGGTATATTTGTCTTCTTTAGGCAGATCTCTATAAATATATTCAATCGGTAGTCGCGCTTGCAACCGTTGAATTAATGAGGCAGAGGAAAAAATATATTACCTCTATACTAGTACGTGAAGCAAAAACTTTGTACCCCTTTTTACGAAAATTGCACGACGGAGGAGTGTGAAATTTGGCACACTTATAGTTTATATAGAGAAGGAGTGCAAAATGCTAATATTTTTTTAAAATAATGCATAAAAATACATTAAAACAATACAAAAACATTACCCACACTACCATGCATTTGACACACACATGCATATTTATACTCTTTTGTTTATGGTTAAAGTCTGTGGTCAAATTGAGAATAGATTAATATTGTTTGTCCTTAATATTTAATGTATGTGCAATATGTATTACAAATACCATAAATTGAATAATTAAATAAACAATTTATTATTTACGTTCCCACTGTCAATGTCAGACCTGAGAGTTCAATAAGACGTCAATAATAATTGTTGTCAATAAGTAGCACTGAAGATAGATTTATATAAGCGTCGTCTTAGACATTAGAACCTAGTGTTTACGCGCTTGTACATCGCCCCACTACCACCACCACTACGGGAGCGAGGGAGAGGGACGCGCGGGGCGCGGCCGTCTGTCGACGCCATCGTAAATAAGAGAGAACTCACTCGAATTCTTAATTTATACGCGTGCGCATCAATATTTTTCCTTTTCTGCACAATTATAATAAAGTCGCAAAATAAAGTAATTTAGCAAGCTATCGAAGTGTCTCATTGAAGAAATTACAAACATGAAAACGTAGACAACGCTCAAACTGATTTTTTTATGATTAACGATCGAATTCAGGTTGCTACTGGGCAACTAGTACTATTTATTATTATTTATTAAATCATTTAGAGCCCGTATATGAACAAAAAAAAATCTTTTTTTCAATTGTACTATAATTGTCTCTGACAATATTGATCGGAATATAAGCAAAAATAAATATTCATTATGCACCATGAGACGGGTCTCATTGCCACTGCCACCCGCATTGTGGTACAGTGCACGGTGTATGCACGGTGTCTCACGGCGACTAGTACATTATAAGGAAAGGAATTTATTAAAAAATACTTGGAACGGAATAGTGGTATCAAAAATCTAGAAGCCACCTCTAATATTACAATGTTTCTATAATATTTTTTGTCGGATCCGCAAGAGCGTAGAAGTGTAGGATGACAGGGGAGGTGGGGGGTGGCTCACCGCGTTGTAGCGGTAGGCGTTGCGGAACAGCAGGCGCACGTCGGCCACGAAGTGCGCCACGTGCGAGTAGCGCAGTGGGGCGCGCGGCTGCAGCTTCATGCGGATGGCGTCCAAGCACATGGGTCGCGTGATCTTCGAGTGGTAGTGCTGGTTGTCGACCGGCACTGGCTCGCGGAACGGCAGCGACGCCTCGTATTGACAGTACAGCTCCAGCGTGATGCGCTCCACGAGCCGCTGCTGGCGCGCACTTAGCCCGCCGCCCGCCGCCTCAGCCTCGCTCTCAGGCGGCAGCTCCGCGAAGTTCACGCACAGCAGGCACTGCCACGACTCGGTTTCGCTGCGCATGGGACATATTGCAAGCCGGAAGTCACAACGGAGGAACGTTACTCAGTACAATAATAGATCTATCAAAACATCATCCACATACGTCGATGGGTAGGGACGACCACGGGTGATGGGCGGAATGGTGGCAGTACTCACTCCGGGAGCTTCTCGATGGTGGGGATGTGGCAGTACTGGTGGAAGACCTTGGGGCACTTGTCGCAGCACATGAGCTCGCCGCCGTCCATGCAGACGGCGCACCAATCTTCGTTGGGGTCGCCGGCCGCGGCGCGTCTCTCGTCCGTGGACGAGTGCACGAGCGCAGGTGACGGCGCGGCCGCGGGCGAGCGCGAGGGCGAGCCCTCTGCCACCACCTGCACGCCGTTCGAGTCCAGCTTGGCGATGGTGGCCATCAGGTCTTGCACCGACTCCGCGCACACTTTGTCCAGTTCCATGGACGCACCGCCCTGCGACCGAGGCTGAACGAGTTAGTTCTCTCTTGCACTTTCGATTTTATGTGCAAAATAGGCCTCGGCAATGTACTTTTCCACTTCCGAGTGACAGGGGGCGCACACAGGGAAGCAGGAGTAACTCTATATGATTATTACAATAAAAATAAAAACTTGAATATTGTCGAATATATCTCGTATATGGCGGCTACAAGTAACCCCACATAAAGATGCGCTATTAGCTGTAGCTGTAGTTCTAACCATCTGGTCATCATAGTCAAATTATCATAGAAAATCGTTACTTAAAATGAGTTCTTTTGAATAGTCTTTTTCTCTATTAAACTTAAACGTTCGGTAGTCATTATCTGTTTTACACGCTTTATATTTTTATCAATTCCTAACTGCGTATACGAAACCCAGGCACGATCTTTAACTTGGACGATACAAAACATTTTGGATGTTCCTCGGCGGATCGAAATTATACCCCTTGTAACGGACAAGCCAAGCCTATAGTCCTAGGATATAATTACTTTTTACTAGATTACTACTCAAAAATGTTATTGAAATTGATGTAAAAATCATTTGATCTAACGTAATTTCACGCCTGCAATCACCGAAAAGGTAGGCAGGCAGAGGAGTGTAGTACTGCCCCACGTTTCACTAGTTACGTTTACGTCCATATAACGTGGTAGGCCTATCGCCATATAGCGGGCGCATAACCGGACTCCGAGTCACTACTAGATATTCTAAAAGAGAAAAATCTAGTAGTACCCGACCCGGGAATTGAACCCAGAATCTTCCGATTAGCAGCCGCTCTTGCAACCATTCGACCAACGAGGCAGTCAACGGTATTAAATAGTACAGAGAAATTGTAATGTATCAATTGGGCACAAGGATTACTTATCGATCGCACAAGTATTAGGTTAGAAAATAAGGTCTCCCTCGTTTAAAATATTTTATACATGTTTTGTAAAAGCGTAACATACATTGAGACTCGGGCTAGGCGTCTTAGGGTTGGTGGAAGTGACGACGGGCGTGCGCGGCGCGTGCTGGCGCCCCAGCGTGATCTTGAACTCGGCGCCGCC
>DWMG01004791.1:0-10657 GCA_018244855.1 Elbella merops | reverse complement strand
CGACCTGCGGGTATGAAAAAAGTGATGGATAAAGTAGGAACACGTTAGATCAGTGAGGACAGCATATTGGGCATTAGCTCTGCCTACCAGCTAAGGAATCTGACGTGACGGCATAATAATAATAATAATAATAAGAACCAGATGTACATTAAAACGAATTCTAGCAGTACCAATTATTATACAATAGAAGTTTATTGTGATCATCTAACCAACGGAACATTTTATACTATTTCGTGTTTAAAAGTTTTATTATTATTAAACTTTCGCAACCTGAGAGGGTCAACCACCGCCGAAAAAATCGCTGTTAATTGCTAATGTATATACTGTTAATGTACAATCAAAGACCAGTTTACATTTCTTATGAAGCAATATTTATTTATAACCAACCTTTAACTACATATTTTCAACTTTGACTTAACGAAACAAATCATGAGCTATCCATTTACATTAAATTTTAAATAACTCCACCGTTAATTTCGTGCAACAGTTGACCACAATGGTATTTAAACAAAAGCGAATTCGCCACGCTACCGTTCAACGATTTAGGGATTCGAATCTGTTGCACAGCTGCACAATGCAGTAGCAATTGGTTCAGTAAACACTAATAGCCCTTCGCTCGTACTGTTTCATTTTGGTCACTGGTGTAGAAACCCGCTAAATCAACTAATGCTCCAACGCCTGATTAATCAATGGTCAGTACAATTTAAATATCTGACGATCGTAGGACCTACCTGTTAAGGCGAAGTAAAACTCGCGGCGACTATCAAAAGAGACACGGGTAATAGAAATTGATGTAGATAATGCTTAATCAATATAAGTTACAAACTTAAGCATATATTACAATGACTAATTTATTGGGTATTATATAAAGTTGAAAACAATATGTTTCTCTCTCGTCGTTGTAATAGGTAAGCTCAGTTATAATATCGCTTATTATATACATACGTAGTGTACCGTAAGAGACGAATTGTTTGATAAATTATGTTCTCACTTTCTCCTGCCATACGAGTACATATATGTATAAACTTATTCACATGAAATATTAATTCTTTATGAGATATATTATACAATATTTATTCTACATTTTCATAAAACAAAGTGTAAAAAATTCAATTAAAAGTTATTAGTCCAGTGAATTATTTAATGTATTGCTAGAGCTTCATAATCATATATGTTTATTCAAACCATCATAAAAAAAATTGTCTTTGTTATAACAATTTTTAAATACTACTAATAAACTATTAAAAAAATTCGATTAATAATAGCTATAAAAATGTACTTCCTCAGCAGTGTTGTAGGACCTTAAATGTGATTCACAGACGATACAATGGCTTGATTGTTCGCGACGCTGACTCAGTGAGCGGATAATGACAGTGATGGCATTAACTTTATGAAATGGCAATAATCATTAGATATCATGTACTGGAGCTATGAATGATGTGCACTTCTATTTAGATAATAACGTAGTCGTATGTCGGTAATTACGTCTATTGACATTCAATTTAGTTACGCTCGGCCCGAATTTTTAAAGAGCTCTTTTTATGAGCATGTGTAAGATGTTCCACATCAGTGTACATATTATTAAGCTTTTTTGTGAAATGAATGCTTAGGTTGCTTTAATAAGAAATAATTTCGTATGCGACGCGTACAAAATTGACCTTTCAAATAATTTCTCGGATCTGTAGACGGCTAAAATAGTTAATTTTGTTTCTAAACAGTGAAACAGGTGAAAATCGAATAAGTCGCCGACAGCGCCCACGTTTTGTAACTTATTGTAACAAAGAAAAAAAAATCCTTCAACGATTTTATGTGGCCCTTTCTCTATAAGCTTTCTATTTCTATGTTTTGCGGTATCTTGTGTCTTGTGGGTGTCTATTGTTTATTTATTTCTCTTGTTTCGTTTTGTCCGCCGCAACTGGTCGCATTGTCCATTTCCAGCTGGATGTTCGCCAATTGTATAACTATTAATCTGATACTTAATTTAATTCTAACATGTTTTTGTTCGTAAGACAGTTCATGTGAATTGAACACAGCGGAACACATTCAGTTAATAAATAGAGAGAAGACCTCCACAACAAATTGGCGAAATAAAAAACGTGTTCATTATCAGAACGTTGTAACATTCGTTTGTTGTATTATTTATATAATGCTTAGGTATACATTTCTTTCGAACTTGCTAATGTTTGCGAGCAAATTTATCTTTTCTTACATTCATTTCATATTAATTAATCAGTTGTTTGAATTGTTTACGTTAATAGGAATTTATAATGTTTAAACGACTTTGATTTAATGAGCAATAAATTTTTTGTTTTATCTATTAATTATTATCTGTTAGAATATTTTAATTTTTAGGAATACTAACTTAATTTGAAATTCCATTAGATATTATATGAGAGGATATTTATATATAAAGTAATCACACGACGTAAAGATTTTGAACAATATAACCTGTAAGACCTGAGAAAATGTGATAACACTTACTGTAAAAAGACAGGTGACACTGACCGCCCACAGTTCGGTTTTATTATAGCATAACTGAGTGCGACCTTCACCCTTAAGTAATGCTGGCATTGATCAAGAACGAAACATTTTCGCGGTCTTATAATAATCATATAAGTAACTAGTCAATTAAACCAACACGTTATTTCCATCAAATATACAAAAGTATTTTAGATAATCGACCATGTATGTAAGCAGGATGTACAGGAATTCCTTGTGCGAGAAATCAGTGAATGCGGATTATCGAAACCTAATACGAATTCCAACGCGTCTTGGAAATGTTTAGGCAAGTGGGTCGAGCGCAGTCATCCGACATTTCTTAGAGACTAAATTCGTAGACGTAGGCAAATACACGATCGCTCTACGTGCTACGAGATACGTAATTTTGTAAGGGACATATTAGAAGGTGAACAAAACCTTTTCGTAGGCCGTTACTAAACTAAGTCGTCTATTTGGAAACATCGCTGCGATCCGAGTGTTTTGTCTGAAAACAATAGCTTTTCGTTGCGAGGGTCACTTTCCGCATAAATCTGCCTCCGCCAATACTCGTGTTGTCTGCCCGCGCTGTCTCTATAAAGTTTCATCCAGATACGATCGGCAGCCGCGGCTTAATTAAATTACAAACAAACCCAATACCGTTGTGTTTTTATAGTCGCTTGTAAAGAACGTTATCTACTTAACAGATTGGACCCTATTTGTTATTGCACGGACCAATGAATACCAAAGGTCCGTCGATTCATTGTTCGGAGGAAAAAACAATATTAATACCTCGCACGATTTGATTTCACAATGTGCGCGCCACCCACGGTGAATAAAAACTTGACAACAATCCCGACGACATGCAATTCCTAGTAAAACAAACCTAACAATCATTGCATCTGCACAATAACGCCACACTCGTACTTTTTACAATTGCTGCTCTTTAATAGAAGGGAAGCACGAGTCGCATTTCGAGATTAGTGAACGGCTGCTTGATGCCCCGTGTACAATGAATGGAATCGAGTGAGTGGTGCCGGAGCGAGGGAAAATGGAGTCGGTTTAACGAGTAGAAATAAAGACGACAGAGGATTCTCATGGTCGGTTAATGTCGGCACTGGAGTCGCTGTGTAGCTATCAATTTTCTTATAAATAAATATTTTCCTTAGGTACGCGGAAGCCGCCGCCGTGTTATTTCAACAGGCAGCGGCGCATTAGCCGGCCGCAATCAGTGTCGGGGAAGGAGTAATTTCCTAGTCTCTCTTAACTTTGAGCACGAGCTGCCCAGAAATTGTGCGGAAAACGGCGCGGTCGTGGCCGACGGAAACGATGAAATAGTAAATCACAACAATGATAGCGATGCTCGGACGATTTATTATGCCTAAAATTTGTAGTTTGCCACACAAAGCTGTATTTCTGATAAAGTGGCGGTTAGACGATAAGCTTAGGGGTTAAATTAGTGCAATAATAATAAATTGCGACCGTGGAGGCGGCCTGCCAATTGATTTACAATCGAAAGATTGGTAGCGATTGCTATAATTAAATATGGTGCCTACTACGTATTTTAATTTAGGTACTGTGTATTTTCCCTTGTACTGTATAACACACCATTTAACTGTTAAACAGTAAACTTGAATTAATCGCGAATAAAACACTTTACGATTATTACGGGATATTTAATATCATATTACGATATGTTATAACCGTAAATGAACAATTAAGTAGGCTCAAAAATATCATTAGTACCCCGAAGAGCCTATTAGGCGAACTCGAAGGGTTTTAAGTGTGTTTATGCGGATAGTTCATGCTCGTACCCATATAAAGTTTATCTTCCGGTTACATATAAATTGTGGTCTACATGTGGGTGGGCAAGTAACGTGATACAAGATAAAACGTGTAAGCACGTCACGAAGTAACTAACCCATTATTGGTAGTAGGACTCCGTTTCAAATTTTCGGCCCCATTTTTAGTACAGGTTCCTTCAGTACAATGTGGCGCGATGTTTAATGATGCAGATGCAGTAAAATTTTTGTTTAACACGTTAAATAAGATAATTACAATAGTTGAACGTCACTTTGAGAAGGCTAAAAATGAAAATATTCCGTCCACGTAGAAATAGAGTTAATATACCTATTATTCAATGTACCTTTTTTTGTTTCTAGAGGTTTTGTGGTAATACAATAAATATTATGTGATGTCAGATGGGTCGGATTAATGAATGGTGGACACTGTTAAATCATTATGATCCCATATTTTTAGGGAGGATACAAATATGGAGCGAAAGAAGCCTTTTAAGGATATTTCTATCTATCAAATATGTTAGTTATTAAAATTCTTTTCTCAAACAAACCGCAATGAAGTTGTATGTTGGATTATACTCTGAGGGGCATTAAGGCTATGCACTGACGTTGGCCAAAGGCATTTCTACGTCTCATTTTTCGTAGTTCTTTTAAATGATGTAATTTGCATACTTGGGTGGTCTTAAACTACTGGATAGCAAAACCTTGTCACGAGCAAACGTATCCACTTCACTGGCAATGCTGCACAGCTAGACACAGACCACCCAGCGCCGCCTGCACCGAGCTTTTGTCTTTATTTTCATTGAACTCGAGCAAAGCTTTGTCTGGAAACGATTCTGGGTTGCGGTAGTGTATATGTGTACAGTTTATTAAATGAAGTGCAGTTATTGTAGTAGTATTTTTTTGTGTTCTGTAACAATGTTCAAATTGTAAGGTTGTGTTGTTTTGTTTGAAAACAATGTTTCTGTTTTTGCTGAAAATAGAAATTCTTTGATAATCTTCATTATTTTTGTTACGCGTCATAAAAAATAAGACCACAATTTTTCATAATTTATCCAGATTGTTCGTCGAGAGCTAAGGGATAATTCCGAAATGATATGATTAATAGATGTACATACATATCAATGGACTGATGTGGACTGATGCTGACTGATAATGACAATAGTGAAGTGGATAAAATTCTCTTTAACTTTTTCGTTACCTCGTCTTACACCTTCAAAAGTTATTAACTACGTACTCGTATATAATCGCGGTTAGTGAAGACATTTATAAAGTGATTTGTGAACTCTGTGAAATTTGTGAAGTGAGTCATTTGTGAAGAGTATATTTTCAAAATGATACTTTAAACATCCTATATGTGTCTTATTTCAAAATGTAATATGTTAGCGCAATATCAACATTCGACAGCCCTGTGACGTAATACAATTCCCGTATAATTACGCCGTGTGTATAGTTAATCGAGGCCACTAAAGTGCATCGTCCACGTAATTGTCAAAACAATGTAGAATAATCGGTTCCCATGACCCTAGAGGAAAGCAGAGGTTATATTTTGATTAATGACCAACGCTCTGTACTTTATGTTAATCGTTCGATATTATTTAAGTTACAGATTAATTATGTCAAATACACAAATAAATCATTTTCTCCGCTAACTGGCATCAGACAGTTGGAATTGTATTAAACTATATAAATAGTTTCTGACTCTGTGTCGTGAAGTAATAGGAGATGGGAACTAATTAGTAAAGGATTAAGAATCAGTTTATTTGTATATGTTACTACTTTTTTAATGAATATGATAAGATTTGTATGCATTACTAAACTGATATGAACATGACTGCTGAGGCGGGGGTCGCCGGTACGATTCCCAGCCAGGACAAATATTTGTGTGACGAGCCTAAGTATTTGTTCTGTCCATGGGTGTAAAAACTAAAGTATGTATAGAAGTAAATATGTATATATGTATATAAATTAGTAGTTTATTAATTCTTTGGTTGTCCTAGCACAGGCACTGCCTGCTTTGGAATCAGATGGCAGTTATGTCTCAAAGTATTTACTCTGCCCTGCAGACTAGACTGCTGTGCAGTACAGGATAGATTAGTACTGGCACTTTTGACGTTGTATACGTTTTTGAAAAAATACGTGATAAATACATATATACAGGGTGTTCAATAAATTGAGCAATGACTATACAAAATCTCTTTTTCTTGTAGCGTCAGCAATGAGAACGTTCCCTTTGACATTTCGTTCCATTTTTAAATAAAAACTCCATATCTCATATTTCCCGTTTCACAGCTATAGGGAGTACTTTTTTAAAAAATACTAGCAGAAACAACATAATATATTGAATATACTTAATTCACTGTTTAAGCGAAATAACGTCACTAATATTTGCTCAAATTCATACAGCGGTTATATCAGAGCCGTTGAATACTAAAAACTCACACAAAATGAAATCGGCGCATCTCTGACTGTATTAGATGATAGATAGAAAACTTAGATATACAATAGCAAGCGCTAGCGTTAACGTTGCAACATTTTTATTGCATCATACAGTCGTATCACAGAAAAATCTTCGTTGCCAGTCAATACACGGAGCGGGAGGCGGCGGAGCCTGTTCTAATAAGTTTATTTGTGCGCAAACAAAACCGTAACCTTCCAATATCAGGATCGAGTTGTTACGTGGGTGCTAACGAACTCCAACCGCTCATAGTCGTGGTAACGAAGTATCTGGAAAGTCATTTGAACGATATTGCTATAACGAAAAATGTTTATAGTAAATACCCTTTTGATTAAATTTAAATATGTCTATACTAATATGTATACTTTCATATATCATCATCATTATCATCAGCCTGTCTCAGTACATAGCCGAGCATAGCCTTTCCTGACGCGTCTGTTTGCTCATAATCTCCCCGGTGATAGCATATAATTACATTTACATATAATTATTGTGTAACTCATTACATATTTAATGCGCCAATGATTTAACTTCTATTAATTTCACACCTGTCACGAACTTTCATCATCCGCGCGGGTTTGACTGACAGAAAATGCCATTAGTCATAAGTTCGTCCTTTGTCACAACTGTATTATATACATAGGTGTCACTATAACGAGTTTCAATATATAAATAAATTTCGAAGGGATTGCAAAGTTATGTTTCAGTGAAACGGATTTCATAAACAGTTCTCGTTTCTCACGGCGGTCTTACTCACATAATATTTCAGCACTGGCTTCCATCGCTCCGTAAATTATTATAGACACACACGCTTCATACTTAGTCTAGAAGAAAACGAGTTTACGCTCCACGATGGCTGATGGGAAAACGATAAGATTATGTTGAAGTATTATAAATGGTAGCGCTTAAGATAATATCTTCACATAATGTTTGCAGTTTATACATGAAAACGTGTAAACGGTATCTTGATTTTTGTAATGTATGATTCATTTGACGACTCACTTGCTCATGGGGTTACTGTAGCGCGCGGACGCTTTCTTGTTTTATTGTTTGTGTGTCTGTCATTGTGTATGAAGTAACTAAATGAAAAAAAAATTAAAAGACCTTATCTCGTTTTGTCATGTTATCAAATCAAGTACCTTACGAGGTAGACAGAGAGCACCGAATGCCAAACATCTCTAACCTTACAGACCTCACGAGCTTCTTTCACATTGATCACTCTCTACACACATTCTTCGGAGATTTCTGTTTCTCTTATCGACTTTATCTGGCCCATGGTCGTTTCTAAAGTGTTGTTAATATACATAACAGCATTAACGCATCACAAGATAATTTCTCGCCTAATAAATCAATAAACGAAACGGCAATGAACGTCACGAACGGAATTAAACCCGGTTTCTTATTGCGGAGATCGCCTTAAAGTATCCGTTCCGATCGTGATCCGAACGCTTAGCCAACGTAACATATTGGGAGCTTCGAACGGCCAATGGAAATTAAACGATTTAAAAAAGAATGAAAGCGCTTACGCTAATGCCTAATAGCCTCGGGGGTTTTAAGATTTTAGGAGGGTAGAAACGTAATGGTATATTGTCGCAAAATGTATTTGTAATTTATTTTCACGATTCTCATACTCTCGTAAATGCTTTATATAAACATACTCATGAAAATTTAAGTAAATTTTCAACCAAAGTATATAAATGAATGCATGAGTGTCCGGGGCGCTAGTGCATACATACTCTTTCTAAATTTGATATGTGAGACGTGAAGACACAATAATGACTACAATTTCGCATAAATGTATATATGTATGCAATTTACTAATAATCATTTTAATAGCTTCAATTAAATTCTAAGGCTTTTAGTACATCCCTTATTAAAATACTCCTAAAACTGCCACTGTACTTATTAGTATTCATAAACCGTTTTCTATCAACCGTTTAAGTAGCGTTCCAATTAAATAACGTATATAAACACGACTAGCGGTCACCTATCCTACGAGGAATCGCGAGCTCCTAAAGCGGAATTTTTTCAATACGCCTCAGCGAGATCTATGGCGACGCCATATTAGAATCACGTCGTTCCAGAATGCATATTGTACATTCTCTTCCACTGGAATAGCCGGAGACATTGCGTCACACCATTCTGTATCAATGTGTTGGAACACATGCGTGTGTCACGCTAAAACAGTAACCATACCATTTCTAGCGTTTCTAACAGACATAGTACTGAACGCTTACTCGTGAATCAGTATAGTGACCTATTTAAGTCTCGAGACGATGTAGGTTTTAGGAGCACAGCTTACATTTCATGTCGATTGGAAATAATGTCACAGAGAGACAAAATTTAAGAATAATACTTTATCGCTATTTCATCAAAGAAACGTTATTTTCAAAGAAACGCCACGTGGTAAAAGGCGCTTCGTTTAAATATGTTCAATCTCCCTCAAGTATAAATATTGACATTGGCATTATATGAATAAAATATATAGGTAGGAAGGTAGTTATAACGTAGGCCATTGAATTTATGTCAAAGTAAAAACAGCAGCCTCCTTGAAATGGGAAATGAACCGTGAATAATATTATTGATTATAAAACATAAGGGATATTAATTTTTAACACTAGATATAGTAAAATATTATCACAAATTTTGTTATTATATTCGTCACAATTTTTTCATAGTACATCACTAGGTACTTACAAGATAGCACAATTAATAGTAAAATAGAAGCAGTGATAGAAGTGGTTTAAATTTATCCTTCTGCACCAGGAGTTTTGGATTCGAATCCGACACCCTTTTGTTCTTACATGAAAAAATGTACGATTTGGGTACAATTGGAAGGCACTTTACTATTGCCACTAACAAAAACTTTAATTAGTTTAGTTTCAACAATGGCTTACAAAACGCGAAAGAAAAAAGTATTTATGACAATAAAGCAGCAGTGCTCGCATTGTCACTGCCCTTTGTAGGCTGCGAACACACTGGGCGTTCCAAGTCAGAGTTTAATGGTATCGATACATTTGTGCTTGATCTCATTTCAGAGGTCGGTTTAATGTGTATACTGTATACGGATTGCAGTGAACACTTCACATCGGATATCGTTTGTCTGTTTCCTATTTGTATGAACTAAAAAAAGCAATAAAAGGTTATACGTATTGGACGCATTATTTATTTAATGTTACAAAGACGATTTATTTACTCAATGTTACAAAAACATGTACACATTACAGCGTGATCTATTTCGTTCGATAGGTCGGTGTACGCGTGACGTCACGTTTTATACAGTTGATCCACTGAGTTCCAATAAAATGTTTCACTAATAGATATTCCTTGGATTTCTCAGTGCAACTAACTAGCTTTTAATATCAATTTCACTCTGTTTCAGATACTAAACTAAGCCGCATTTATCCATATTTATCGACATGAAAAAAAAAAAAAAATTATTAGAAATCTGAAAAGAAACGCGCAACGAGGAAATAGTATTAAAACGTGCCGCATTGTTTATCATAAAAGGTTAACAAAATGACTTAATAAGCATTCTCATTGTTAGCCGAGCCAACCAGAGCTGCAAACTTCCATTCATAGCACGGCATAATAATAGTATTTGTCTCTGCAAAGTTATCTTCTGTGGCGTCATTCTTTCACATGTCACCGTTGTCGCCTGTAACTGTATTTACGTCAAGACCGTATGTCACTGCGAGCTTTCTAACTGGCAACATCGATACCATCTCACGTAATAAAATAATACGTTAAAATGTTAGGTTAATTGAAAATAAAAATACAATTTGCATGTTAGAATAATCAGTTTCGAAGCCTGTATTTTAATATCCCTTATCATCATCAACACGGTTTCGTCCATTGCTAGACATAGATCTCTCCAATAGCACACCACTGAGTTTTATCAGCTCTTTTCATCCAACCGCTGCCA
>DWMG01004790.1:0-10658 GCA_018244855.1 Elbella merops | reverse complement strand
GTGATCGTGATAAAGTAGCGTGATAAAGCGTACAACACTTTATTATCGTTGATATGTTCTATTATAATTATAAATAGATATAATAGTCTAATAAAAAGCTTTATGAGTCTAAAACAAATACGGCGCCTTTTCATTCAATTATTACCTACCTAATCACTAAATCAAATTAATTTTTCTTAATAACGAACAAATTTTTAAAATTAACTTTGTAATTTTTCCTGACTGCATACAATAAATAAAACGCGAAAAGTTAGATATTTACTCCATTAGCAAAGATTGATACTAAAGACATTGTAAAATGTTATGGCGTAAGTACTGAAACTAAGAAAAAAGTCCCTCTATGCTCGTACTGTTAGTTGAACGCATTTTTTCTCCTTCGTTTTTGAGTGGTTATGACAACAAACTGTATGAAATGACACAGCCAATGTCATTTCTTGTTTGTTAAGAATTCAACATAATAGGAATTTATTAGTGCGTAATGTTATGGGTGAATTAATAACTTGGCTATATCTTGATAGTATAAATGATAAAGTATTTTTGATAAGTATTTAAAGTTTTGTGTTTCATGCACTTTAAAATATGTAAAATAAATTTTTTTCTGTCATACTGCAATGGTTTAAAAGAATAATCACTAAAATTAACCTGTTAATTAATGAATGTTATTTGATTAATTATTAATTAATTAACTTTATATGATTTATCTTAAATTTATTTTTGACAAGCCAGTATCTTTTACGTTAAAATCATTTAACTCATCGCTATAATTTACTTTTTAATGAATAATACATATCAACTGATATAACACAACATCACACCTGCGTTTACCGATGGGATAGAGAGGAATATAGTACTCACATTTTTCTCCTGTTTTGTTATACATCCTCTATGATATGGGTCAGCGTGGGCGCAAATGGGACTTTGTAGTACCGCTTGGTTAAAGAATAAATAAATATATAAAAATATTTATAAAAGGAAAGGAAATTACATAATAGTCTCCATGTTCATGCCCAACGTCGCCGCCGCCATAACCTCCATCAGCGTAGCCATCATAACCCACATTACCGCCGTATCCACCATAGCCAGCATAGCCGACATAGCCTGCGCTAGCGGCAACACACATCGCGGCCAAAACGAATATCTGGAATTACAAGAACTACATATAAAAACACACGCATGCATATTTAGAAATGAAGGTTTGACCCAAGGTTCAATTAAGTACTAAAAACAAATTAGACAAAAGAATCGCATATGTTAGACGTATGTTAAAACAAAAAATAAACAATGCAACTGGCATTACTTAAATGTTTTTCAAATACCTATTACTTCAATACTTGCTGATGGAAATTACTTTTCTCGAAACTTTAGTAGCGACGTCTATAATTCCGGCCACATAACTATAACCAAAGCAAGAGTGATAGGCTTTTTTAGGTACGCATGGATACATCTCTCGATTAGTCTCCAGTTTCCACCAGACGGAATCGTCTTCATTGGTTAGCATATTAAAATATATTTGAAAATTCTCAAGCGTATCAACACTCAAACATAGGTATAGATGTGCCTGGCTATCACATCACTTATGTTGGAATACAGGAATTCAACCCTATAAACTGGCGTCTAGTATTTCAAAGTTTAAGTAACTATAATAATATTTTCAGACAATTTCATACACGGCCATGTAATTCCAAACTTATATATATTACCCCTAGGATTAGAACAAATATTTGTGTTCACTACAAAACGTATTCGCAATCAAAACTACCAACCCTGTACCGAACTGTGCCAACAAACAAATTGAATTGTCTTACAGCGTCGTATTATTCCAACTTGTCGTAACATATGTACAAAATACATTCATTCGTAAAACACGACAACACAATGCATATGTAACTATGCAAAATTAAATATTAATGATGTTTGTGTTAAACGTCATTCATTGTACAAGTAGATTTGGAACTGGAACAATGGATACGCACAAACAATCGCGGGAAGTATTAAGCTAATAAATGATGCACGTTCGTAATCATTTTCCGCTTATAATTCTATTCGATAACAGTATTTCCCACATCGTAACTTACTGCGTTTTATTCGATATGTGTGAATCAATGTGTTTTTTTTTTTCGAGAGTCATCATATGTCGAGTTCTAGTCGCTAATTATGTAATTATACATACGTAATGTTATTACTTTACATTACCCACCATTATCATAGTTATCATCTTTTTCTCTTCATCTTCATTGTCCTTTTTATATTTCAAATGTCAGACAAAGGTCTTCTAGAATATTAAGATTTAGTGACAAAACTAGCCACCCTTAACAGATATAGTCTTTCAATCTACATAGACCTTACAGAACAATTTATAGTACTCCAAAAAAAACAATCGATGCATTATAATTCCACTGTTGCAATATACATAGGTCTCCTCTTATACTGAGAGGATTAAGGCCATAAGGCCACAGTCTGGCACGCTGGCCAAGTGTGGGTTGGCAGACTCCACACACCTTAGAATATATTTTTTTTATAAATTCAAAGATGTGCAGGTTTCCTCACGATGTTTTCCTTCACCGTTAACAAATGATACTTAAATTTAAAACGCACTTTGTAAAGAGATGCGCGCCATGGATTTAAACCCAGCACCCCTGGAGTGAGGGGCTGAATTCTTAACCACTAGGCTATCACTACTTGCTTGCTTGTTAGTACTCCAAAGTGTGCTAGTTATAGCGTCAAGTTATTATTCAATTAATTATTAAACACTTTACTGAGTTTATTAAACACATAACGTTAACACATAAATTAAGTTACACATAATAGATAAGTACTCTATATGACTCTAATACTATATGCGGTAGAGTTTGGTTCATATTAATTTTCCCATGTAGAAATATAAGCTCTAGTAACTTTGCAGTAAAGTTAAAGTTAAAACTCATAAAGTTAAAGCGAATATGGCTAATAAACAATTTAATAGGTTTTTAATGCGTTTTTCAATGAGATTAATATTTTATGTTCAGTAGCATATTCAATATCATAAATAGGAAATGTCTATTGAAAATATCTTTCGTAAATACTTTTGAGAAATCGTAAATTGTTCAGCCTATTGAAATTATCGTTTTTCAAAGCATTTTTTGTCGTTCCTTGTAACTGATGTAGAGCAATAAGTACAAACTGTTTTATAGCTGAGGTATAGACTTTTTGAAAATTGTATATGTCATTTATATATCGTCGACGGATTTTAATATTGTCATGTTATTTTTAAGGTACTTAACAAGTATTTCCGCAAAATTTAAAACTTCTGACTTCTTGAAAACTATGAAATTACTAACTACACTTACTTGAAAAGCACGCATTTTTACTTTATATAAACACTGGGGTCACTTTCGTCCTCTTCAGCGTGGATGTAACCGACAGGAGTTGAACTGACTGATGCCGTCTCAACGACTGCACTGTATTTATAACCAACTCACCTTGCACCACCTTGAGAAATGCCTCTGCTATGCTCTGTGTACTGCCAAAATATCTATACCAATCAGTTCGCACAATAATCACGAGTGGAAACAAATAGCTTGTAACTCATCTCAATTAGCGTCGTATGACCTATATATCTATGTGATAGTCCTATAACTATTCAATGATTTGGAAGGCTATAAAAAAAAAGGTTGCAGAAAATTGTTGCTGGAAAACAGAACAAGTCAATAATTACTAGTAGTCCAGCGTTGGGCAAAATTAGGTAGCAATTTTTTAAATTTTCAAGTTTAAGCGTGTTAATGATGAACATTAAAACATCACGACTGCGTTTACTCTAAGAGGTATGTAAAGAACTATAGTCATTATATCCAAATTATTTCTCTTTAGATCCCTAACCTGTGCTGTTTCCGACCAAAGTCTATGGGATGTTTGTTATTGAAACTATGAACGTAAACAACGAATGTTTTATTTTATTTAATTTAATGTATTTATAACACATATGACGTAAAATTTGCCATCTTCTCCAGTTGTTTCATATAAATATCAATATCATAGCCAATTTTTCGCTACTGCTTACGCGCAGTTAGCCTTAAAATGTATGGACAACACATAATAATATTTTTATATACAAAGTAGTTCCTACCATTGATCACGAAATAAGTAGACTTAGTTTTTCGACTAGTTTTTACTTCCATTAACCGTATCTTAATAGTTTTTTCCTACTTATTGGAACTAACCCTACAATAACAAAGAAAATATTTATAAATAGCTGCAGTGAATGCCACCACAAACGGAAAATACAAAACCGGTGGAAATTATTTTAGAATTTGTAACTGATTTTTTGTAGAGTCGGTAAAAACATTACTATATGTCTGACATTAATTGAATTGTGTTTATCTTAGAATGGTTAAACAGCATCTAAATATTAAAAATACCTTTGAAATGAAAAAAACACCTAACGGATATTTGGAATGTTTGGTGGATTGTAAAAAGTTAACTACACACCTTTAAGCATTCAATTCTCAAACGTAATTTTTTAAGTAATTTTGAATAGAGTTTCATAAGTAAATTTTTCATTCAGGTATAAAATCTACTCATCAGGAATAGATACGTTTTACATGATGGTAAAACATTGCTTATAACCTGAATTCGTCTTCCACTGAGACCTGAACGGTTCTACAAAATAGTACCACCAAATAATTGAATGTCGGTTTAAAGTCACAATATGTATTTACATATTGTGTAAAATTTCATGTTTATGAAATATAAAGTAATGTAACCAGTATTGTATTCAAACTGGTAGAAAAATGTTATTATTATGATTATATCATCACGTCAAATCACTTACGGTATAGGTAGAGCACTCTGACGATTTTTCTAAAGAAATGACTACGTAATATAGATACACAAGTACCGTAGTATTCGTAATATCAAGCGGAAGCAAAATGAGTTCCTGTCTTATGAACGGAAATACCAATGACTGTTCCTTTGTGTAACACACTTAAAAATGCTCGTACTGTACCTGTGATAGATTTTTACATTAAATTACTCATTACTCGTTAAAATATCCCTTAATTACTCGTTAAAATATTTGACACAGTGAACATAAGTTTTTTTAAATCACAGTCACATTTTCCGGACATTTCGAAAATAATTTTTGTTTAGTACACTATATCATAAAGAGTAACATCTATCGTTTTATTTAGAAAACACTAAGCAGTACAGTGGCTAACTTGTTTTCGCCAAAATGCCTATAAAACTACTGTAGCAGTAGTACCAGTGTGTCAAATAGAGTCTATAAAGATACGAGTTAAAATACCGTCAACCTTTAGTTTTAACCAAAATATCAAATTTTAAACAAGAAGAAATAATTGCTGAGAAAGTTAGAAATATTCCAAACTTATCTATGGAAGCTTTTATGCAAGACAAGACGCCTAAAGGTAGGGCTGGCTATATTAAACTACATTGCATTTCGTTAGGAAACATCAAGTTATTATGCAAAGTGGGAAAAGGGGATCAAGTCCTTATTGATAGTTATCAGTTATTTATTGACTATTCTACTAATTTACTAAGTGTTTGTACATACAACATGTACCTGTACTCACTTGGTAGACACAAATGTATAATTTAGAATATGTATCCTATTTAGTATCCTACCTATGCTGATTAAAATATAATTGTAATGTTTTCCTTCATTCGATTGTTATACATTGTAATTTTATTCTGCATTATTTATTTATTTATTTTGCAAAAACATTACTTTGTCAATACCATCGATTATAACCTTACCAATCTCTTCAATACCTCGTCAACAAATTTCAACAAAGATTCCTTTAAAATTCATATTTAGGCAGAGTAAATAAATATAAGGATGTTTAGGTATTTTATGAAAGAAATTCCTATTTACGTTTATTTGTGCCATTTTGTCTCTTAAAAATAATAACAATAAAAATGTATATAACAGGACATAAAAAGATTGGCTCTCGTTTCAACTGTTATTAATAACTCTAATACTATTATTAAATTCGAAAATATATTATCAAAGGGAAAAATCAATTAACTGCAATAAGTTGTTAAAGTCAAAAAACAGTCACTAACTCTAAAACCTATTATTATACATAAACGTAGATCATTGCATTTATAATATATTGTAAAATAGACGCCTAAACTTAACTTTTAGCAATACGCCTTACCTTGTTCTACTAAACGGTAGACTAAAAATAATGACTAGCTGCAACTAAACGGGAATAATTATAAGCATTCAGAAATCCACACAAGATACCAATCACGTTATAAACTGTTAATTATCAACTATAATCTGATAAAACTGGCCAATAACCGATTGCAGAAGCGCAAGTGTTGCCGCAATGCGCTGGAACCCCTCATTAGCCAGCGATGGTACGAACAACTAAATTGGTAATCCAGTCGGCGATTACAGCTGCCCTAATAGCACTTGAGTGTTTCCTTTTAATCGTAACATTTCCTTTGTTCTGAATCCAGCTAATGTTGGCGTTGAGTTCATTGACTTTATTGAGCAGCGTAGAAAGATGACTCTACATCTTAGCATTCTTCATGAGCTTTTTACAATGATCGTCTAAGATATAATCTCATTATTACTGAGAGTTGTTGAGAAGTGTACAAGCGATAACTACACATCTCAGAATTTATCGCCAACATATCATAATATAGATGGTGGTGATAGCCTAGTGGTTAATAATTCAGCCCCTCACTCCGGGGGTGCCGGGTTCAAACCCATGGCACGCACCTCTTCACAAAAAGTGCGTTTTAAATTTAAATATCACTTGCTAAGGGTGAAGGAAAATATCGTGAGGAAACCTGCACACCTTCGAATTTATAAAAAAAAAATATTTTCCAAGGTGTGTGAAGTCTGCCAACCCGCACTTGGCCAGCGTGGCAAACTATGGCCTTTACCCTTCCAATATGAGAGGAGATCCGTATTCTAACAGTGAAATTGTAGTGTAATTTTTATATTATTGCTCAGTAAAATAATCATAGAAATGATGACTTTCTTTTACACATTCTTTCATTCAGACTTTTAAACATTCCTTCTGTATACATATATCACAATAGTCGCCTAAGATTTACAGAAAGTTTGTATTGAGAAATTTAATTGTTCCGTTAATATTAAAAATACGACAGTGCAAAAACATGCTAATTAGGTAAATACCGATCCTAATTTCAAGCTCCGAATAAGGTACTATGGAACAAATAAACGTAACATAAAAAAATAATATTAAACTACGTATATGGAAACAAATAAATATCATTCTAATGTAAATAATTATGAAATATTGATATTATTGCAAACCTCTAAATATCAAGTAGGTGTTCTGTGTCCTATTTAACCTAGATTATAGTTATATCATGATAATTCTTAACGCAACCCAAATCAAGAACATATTCATACAATCAGTACAAATACAAAAAAATTAAAACCACAATTTCCATTAACCATCGCACACTTCATTGACTCGGTAAATTGTACCTCAACAATGGAATTGTGACATTATAGTTTATCATTCCACAAAAAAGTAAATATATAGTTACAGTTCGCGGCCAAGGGCGATATATAAGGGGCTTGTCACACTATAATAGCTAAAACGATATGCTGTGAACCTAAAATACATATGTATATTCCTAATAAAATCTGTTAAATTAAACATTTTGACAAAAAACCAAAGATATTTTTAGTTCATTTATGCTTAAGCTTAGTAGTTTATTTTATATATAATAACTATTTGTATTGTAAATACTCAAAAAACTCAAAAAATTATTTCATATTATAACGGACACTCCCTTAAATAATTTATTGTAAATAACTAAGTATAATAATATAATTTTACATACGAAGTAACGATACTCGTTTTTCCGTATCTCGTACGAGGTACACATGGTACCAGGTGGCCAACTAAGCAAACAAAATGCCGTCTAATCCTATAAAAGGCAGTTCTACATATTTGAAAATACAGACCTAACAGTCTCCAAAACTGTTAAAGTTACTTAAATTATTATATTTATTTACAAATAACAGAAATGTAGAAATAGCAGCTATATGAGCGATGAAAACTGTTTAAACAAATGCCCGTTGAGATATTGAGCGCCTTATTTACTTAAACGTTTAATTTATTTCAAACAAAAAAGTGCTAATTTCAAGAGACAAGGAGCTCAGTGTGTAAGGAAGTAAAAATTCCAAATCTTCTTGTTTAATTTCTTGTTTAATTAATTATAACAGAGTTATAGAGCTATTAATTATTATTATATAAGTTTTATTACTAAAATATGTCTCCTAAATTTTTATATTTATATACCTGAATATATATGCAGGAGCTTATGTGACGCACGTTTTTCAGGGCGACCCGACTAGTTTCGTACCTATACGATGTCCTTCATGAGCTCCCGCGGATATTATATAAACATCGAATTATTGCATACGCTATTTTATTTGTTTAATACACAGAAAACATCACGACCTCTTTAGAGCTGCATGAAACACGAAATGAAACGAATGCGGGAAGTGTACAGTCCACTTTAAACTTGGCCGTCAAGGTACAATGAATATACGAACTATGTTACAGTATAGACATCTTACGTCATAATAACCACATATATGTATCATTGACAATATATCTATGACGACTGTTATGAAATATTTGCCGCCATAATAAAACTAATTTGCCACGGAATTATAATGGTAAATAACTTTGTATCTTAACTGTGTGTGACAGTTATTTCAATAATCTGTTCGCGAATTACTAAATGACGTAGTAGAAACCTAATTAAACGTAAAGTATTAATAAAATAGTAAAATGTACTATTCACGCACGGACGGAAAAATTCTTTATTTATACGTGCTGAGTGAGTCTTTTTACTATAGGCTACGATTGTGCCTCGTAGTGATTGTTTTTTACCTAAGCCCAAAACTGTAATATTACACAAATATAAATGGTCGATGATGATGATGATGATGAGATGATGAATCTCTAATTTGTGATATCAATCCTTCAGCAAAATAATCGTAAGAAAAGTCTATCTGTAGACACGATGCACACTTTTGGATTTGAAAACTTGTATAATACATTCAAAAAAAAAAACACAGCGAAATAAGAAATATAATGATGTCATTAAGACTAAATTTAATAATATTTCGATATCTTCAAGCTCAGTAACATACTAGTAAGTTTATGCCCTACACGTTTTCACTTAGTTAAGTAATGGTTCTAATTGACTTTCTGAACTCACTGAAAGGGTACTTTGAGTCTAGTTATTGCGTACGAAATTTTAGCACTATCTCGTACAAAGTAGGCCACGGCACGTAAGTAGGTGAATTCACACGGTCACCGGACTAAAAAGTAACCTTGGGACTATGGTAATTGGACTTATGAATCATTTACAATAGTTTCGTTTATTTATCTCCGTTACAATTACGGGAATTTCCTCTTCGCCTATATAAATTAAATGATATTGTTCACGTGTGTTATTTAAGAAATTATAATAAATATAATGATAGAAAGTGTGTATCATATATTTTCCGCTTATTTTTAAACATATCTTAACATATCTTGATCTTCATCAACGTGTAAAGGATGAGAATGAATAAAACTCAAGGTCAAAATAAAACTGATCTAAGCATCACTTAGTTTGCACGCAGACAGCTGTATCTGCATAACTCTACAGCCACAACAAAATCAATAATACCATGCGTATTGTTTGAAGAGAAGTTTTATAAGCAATATTCTGTAGCCCAATATTTTGATATAGTATGGTCCTGCTTACCCCTTCCTGGATTAGAGGCGTGAATTTATATTTTTAGTTCATAACTAAGTTTATTGAAGGTTTTCCAATTTCAATTACTTTGCTGATATAAATAACATATTATGCATATTTTAATCAAGTAAAAGATGTTTTTCATAAAAAAATTACATTAAAGGCACCTTGTGATTAAATTAACGCGGAACAGTTCCTGGAAAATGGAACAAAAATCCCCGCGTTACATTGAAAGTTGGCACTCTTTTATTAAAGTTCAATTTTCTTACACTGTGTAAGTACTTTTGTATAAATTACAGTGTCATCTAGTGCTCGGTTTATGAACTACGGAGACAACAATTTTTCTTACTTGTAATATCATGAGAGAGGCACATCAAATACATTCCAAATTACTTGTAGTTCCAGACTTACTCAAGAGATGGCGTACAATAATGAAACACATTATAGAGGTAAATTATAATGTAGTCTTTTAAATTACATGACGATATTTCGAAATTATTTTAGTCTATTTTTTAATGAGTTAAATATTTTTTTTTTATTTTGTTTCTGTGTAAATATAAGCATTAGATACTCCTTGTTCATGCACGCTCTTTGTCACGTCTAGTACATTAAAGTATAGAATTTTTACATATAATATTAGATACTTTTTACTTGTACATGTTTTGAACAAGCTTTTAAGGGGGACTTTATTTAAATAATTTATGTTCAATTTTGAGACCTGCGCTATAAAGTTAAACACTTCAACTTAAAAATTAAACAAAAAAATGTTATGTCAAGGACAATTAGATTAATTCTATCAATCGACTTTGATTGTCGTATATATTTTTTTTCAACCCACTACAGTTCCACTGTTGGAATACGGGTCTCCTCTCATATTGAGAAGGTTAAGGCCATAGTCTGCCACGCTGGCCAAG
>DWMG01004789.1:0-10658 GCA_018244855.1 Elbella merops | reverse complement strand
TAGTACATGTAATCATCTAATGCGTCTGTAGACTACCCATATATTTATAAAACCTGTGTAAAATCGTTCCACGTAGAAACATCCAACGTGGAAACGGAATAGATCTATTAAATCTGAAAGTCCATCGAAACGGAAGCGGAATTTCTATTAATTAAGAAATCTCGATACTCGTTAATATTGTAATTACTCCGGGGACCTGTGACGTGGGCACGTACGTGGTGTGAAACTATTTAAATGTATTATTTTATGTTCTGCTATAGGGAGACCACGGCTCAGGTAAGCCTATAGATATAAGTACGAGTATCTCGACCAAATAGGTCAAGTTCTAACTGATGGGGGAGTTAGGACACTCCAAAACTGGCGCACTTACTCGTATATGAAAAAGAGCTGAATGTGAAGGAAACACGGCAGAGATATTTGGCACTCCGTGCACTCTACTTACTCCGTACAGGACTTGTTGTAATCAAGTTAACGTTGTATCAAAATTATTTAAAATTTGTTGAAATAACTATCATTCATAACTTCACTTTTCATGGATAATTAACTGAACATAATGAAATAACGTTAATAATATTTTTAATGAAATAACGTAACTGGTGAAACGTGGGAGTCTACTATATTCCTCTGCCAATCCCTTCGGGGATTACAGGCGTGATGTTTCGTTTTCATGAATAATTCATAATCATAGTTAAGCGGGTCACAAAATATTTTGAGCTTCCATTTTTCTCTCCAGATTTCTGATATTATATTAAATAGTATAACAAAAATAATGATGAGCGATAATAACAGCTAATGAGTAATAAGAGCTAATTAACAATTTCAGGTTCTATATTTAGATATTGTATCAAATATTCATAGAGGTAATAATAAAAGACGATTTTGACGTAGACCGGTATGATTAACATCGACAACCCTAAACTGAATTATTAAGTCAGTTTTGTTCCCGATTCTATTATTAATGTTCACATAATAAATTAATAAGCTAAAGCTAAAGTAATTAAAAGTCTCTTTTATGTAACCCGTATTCATTATTGAAAAAATATTTCTCATGTTATTTTTTTTTATATTAGACACGTAAAAAAGTATTACTTTATTAAGCTATCCCAAATTACTTTATGAACAAAGTCATTATTTAATAGACGCACACAAAGTCACATTTTGCAGAGCAGTGTTATTGACAGGCGTGGAACACAGGGTATTCGAAATTTAAACAATCGAGCTTCTGTAAAATTTAAAAGCAAATCCGTCTTTGTGACAAACAAAATTATTTAACTTTTTACAGTTTAGAATTATAATAAGTAAATTTTAAAGTAGACCAACTCATAATATTTTTTATTTCAATTATATATTATTGTCAAGTATTTCAATTTATTTTTTAAATATATAAAAGGAATATAAATGTTACAGTTATATTTCTATTATATCATTTATATTGTAACGAAAAAAACATTTCACCAAACTGCCGCAGACTCTCAGCCAACGATAAAAAAATATTTATCATCTCCAATAATTGAAAAACTCTACTTTTTTTCATTTACGCTACACCGTCTTAGCGTCTACATAACTTGCTCTGCCAAGTAGGAGGGCTATGGAGGCATGGGGAATATAAATGAGCAACACAACCAGGTGTGGTGTGGCAGTCAAAATTAAACTTAATATATAGGTGATAGAGTTGCTTTCAGATTGACGTATGTCAAAACATTTGGAAGAAAGTCATCATCGTTAAAACCTAATCGTGTATAGGACCTCATTATGCAAAACGTGCTATCTACATTAAGTAGACAGAATCGGTAGCGAGCTATGCGTTAGGCCAGATTACCTGTGGGTTACGAAAATGTAGAGTTGCACGCGATCATACAAGTTTATAGAGTTGCATGTAACTTGTAATATTTCTGTAAGTATAGAAATCTCACGAGATATACTTTCAGGATCAAATGCTAGCTTTTATCAAACAAAAAATAAGAAAAAATGTTACTCAAGTATAAGATTTAACTAGTGATAAATATGAGGGTAGATTGATAATTGTGTCTTATCCTTATCAAGTATTATAACTATTTAGTCTATTTCTCGTATTCACAACCGCTTTTGACCTGTAAATATATCGAGTTTAATTTGAACATACATAAACAACGCGACGATCAACATAGATATGAATAATTTATGAAATGAATGAATGAGTTTAATTAAAGAACGAACGAATAAACAAACGTTTACATGAACGAGTCCTTAATAAAACGGCAAAGAAACAACAATGAAGCGTTCTTGATACTTAAATATTTGTACAACTTATGACAAACTTTAGTTTACCAAGTAACTTTGCTTTGACAAAAGACTAGCGGAGACTATTATAAGTGAGAGATGTCAGATGTTAAGAACATTAACTGGTCTATTCGTTCAGTAGTTAGTACCCCTGGAATGCGGGGATTGAGGCTTTGATGACCATTGAGCGAATCTATATGATGAACATACGTATTTGTTAAATGCTCGAGAAGGTTGTCTATATATGTAAATGTGAATGTAGAAATGTGTATACATATGTAATTTATCAGTTTTACCTCAATATTTTTGCATACTATGAGACCATATAGCCAAGTGTAAACATATCCCAAGACAGCATTCTATTATTAAAACTCGAAGATCAAGCACTCTATATATGGTTATATGTATGGCGATACCGGTAATCTACTTTCTAGAAGAACATCAACACGTTTTTAGAAATTTTACGGAAACCATAGAACTGGCTGAAAATTACGAAACAAAAAATAAAAACGGTTCAGGAGTCAACAAGCAAGAAACTTTTGAACGTCCAACTTGAGTTCGACTTCTTATTGTGAAACGAAAGAGTTGCATTAATTGTTTTGAGAAGTGGTTCTAAATTTTCAGTTTATTTATCGCGGAGGAAGCCTTTTAAGACAAAAGCGGATACTCAACTTAATGAAATGTTGTTACTAATTAGCGGTTGATTGTTCCACTTAAATGTTCTTTCCCAACTTCGTAATTAAAAAATGAAGCCTTAGTACTGTATCTCGTTATTTGAATTCCCAATGTTTCCCTTCTGTGATCTTGTACATGCAGTTAAACTATAGTAGAACCTGTAATTTGTAAATATTTACATGATTATAAATTGTGGTTGCATAAAATATTATGGTCTGCGAAATGATGCAGCGATCATTAGAAAAGTTTTATCATTTTATAAATTAAATATTGTGCTAATCGCGGGTATTTAGAAATTATGCCAAGAAACTTGAATATAGGATAGATCTGTACACACACAGGCACACATACACACACTCACTCACACACGCTAACACGCGCGAGTGGGCGCACACGCCCACACGCATAAGCACACATATATATGTATAGTCCAGTCTTTCTTTAACCTATTGTTTAAGATGGAAATACAATATAATGGTACATGTACCATGTGCCATATAACACAGTCAACATGTTGGACAACCTGGTACAGCAAGTATTAACTAGTGGCCAATCAAGAAGTAATAAGAGACGTGACTAGTTTCAATAGTTCTTGAATAAAACAGTATGACAAAGTGATATAAAATCGTCTGAAGCAAATCATTACACATTTTATAAAAAATCAACGACCCATTTTTCATATTCCATTACTTTCTCAGGTTGAACAAGTTTTATTTTTAATAATAATTGAAGGACTATTTCCTGTAAATGATTAAAGATGTATACAATTGGCCCGAAACAGTGCTAATGCAATTCCTACTTCTGCCGTGAAGCCATTTTATTGGAACAATTACTGACGCAGTCTGAAGGGTTCGGTTTAGAAGTTTTTTTGTACTAGACTATATATTAGATCATATCAATTCAATTGTCAAGAGTGCTAACGAATACTAAAACGTGCATACACAAATAATAAATTAATAGAAGTTATGTTATTACCAGCTGTATTTCTAAAGCCCTTTTCAAGGTTTCTTCCTGATGCTCTTAGGGGTGATAGCGGTCACTTGAAACTGTTTCTCATATGCTGCTCTCTTCACAGAAAAACGTAAACATGACTGGTGAGACGTGGGAGTATAGTACACACCTCTGCCAATACCTTCGGGTATTACAGGTGTGATATAAGGTTGTTTTTAATTAAAGGTGGTCTGATTCATTACACAGTTACGGTTACGAATAATAAATAGTTCACATTTTTTATAAATTCCATGTAAAGTTCCGGAGCGGAAATCGGATAAGACAATTCATTGGGAGCCGGCAGCGACATCGCGGAGATTACCCAAGATTGAATCAAGTCAGTATTTTTTTGTAAAGACGTAGACGAACGATATTAAATCATGGCCACCTTTTGAATGTTACATGTTGTTCACGGTTGCCCTCTCATAACATAAAGATTTAAGGCACAGTCTACCAGGTTCCAGGTCAGGTGCGTTCGACAAACTACACTTACCTTGGAAATATTGGATAACACCCAAACTAAAATTATATTTACAATTTTTTCCTTAACTGTTCATCTGAAAATTGGACATAAATTTTGTATAGGCAAAAGTATGTGTTTAGATTTAAGTCGGAAGTCGATGCTAAAGCTAAGCACTATGTTGTAACTGCTTTAAATAATGTTCAAGTGGCACTGGCCAAATAAATTGGTCCTAAATATTATACAACTACGAGGATAAATATATTTTCTATATTAAACGTTTTGGTATTACGCAAACATTTCAGTACCTAACCTTTATTGGCATCCTAAACAGTACAACTCCCGCATCGAAGGAGTATTTTATCTGACTTCTAATTTATCGACCTACGAACTGAAACCGACCCTAAGCCAGAATCAAGTATCTTTCAGGTAATATTGGTATTGCGGTTAGAACACAAGTCTTTGCAAATAAAATATATATTTTCTGTTATTCGTGTGCGATGTGTTGGACGATTTATCTGTAAGCGGTATTTCATGTCGTACTGGTATAATACCACCTTATACATTTCATTCTGATTATAATGTGTAACAAATGAGATGATCGAAATTGGTTCTTTTATTTGTCTAAATATCTTCTGGCATCTGCCAAAACTGTTGTAATTGAACATTGACTTGATCGCAATAGTTAAAAAATGTACTATCTTCTGCTTTTAGAATTCATTAATGGATAACTTTGTAGTCAAGCTGGAAGAAAGCTTGGTTGATAATTCCATAAACAGCGTAACCCACGGTCGGTTGAATAAAACCAATGCCGGTAAACGATCAAAACTCTATCTCAGCACACGCATTTAAGTGTATACACATTCTTGGTATGTTTATGGACATGTTTCTCATTTCCATGCTAAATCCAGCGGGAATCGGATAAGCCGATTTATTAGGAAGCGGCAGCAAATTTTATATCGCGGAGATTGAAGGGGATTGAATAAAGTGAATATTTTCTAGTCTCGTACCCTTTGATGCTATTATAACCTAGACGAAGGGTGCGTTTATAGAGAAAGTTACAATGTTTACATTTTAAGCCGCAGTTATATATTGTTTTAATTACAAATATCCTTTTTTTACTTTACATAAATAACCACTATTTTGGCAATGGCAATAGGCTCGCCACCTGTTTCATGGGACTTAAACGTCACTGGTGAAACGTGGAAGTGTATTAAACTCCTCTGCCTACCCCTTCGGGGATTATAGGTCTGATGTTGCGTATGATGTTACGTGCTATTTTCGCTTTACTTTATGTGTTTTATCTCCTGCAATTCGACAATGAAAACTATTTCTTTATTTCATAATAACCTGAGCATTTCAAGTTTCATTAAACGGGACTTTTGTTTGACATGTTTCGTGGCAGAGCACAAAAAAATTAATGTACGTTATGCTCGTAGATCACGAATAGCGTAAAATGAAAGAGACTAATCTATTAGCACAACCATAGCCATTAAATTGTATCCAGAAGTTCGATAAATAAATTGTATTGATACCAAACGTGTAAACAAATATGTTAAAGCTAATTAAATGTTTTTTAAAAACGTTAAAGCTATTTTTAAAGTGTACTTACATAACACAAAATGTTTCGATGTTGGGGCAAAAATTTTATGAAAAAATCTAAAAATCTTCCGAACATTTTAAATAAACCTGTGTCTCATATCGGGACAACAAAAAGGTTGACGGTATCAATAACACTCCAAAGCAATCTCTGATCTGTCAAATCAAAGCAATCTCTGATCTGATCCCAAAGCAAGCATCAAGAGAGTTTGTGTTATGGTGACCAGGCGGCTTATAAACTACCTATATGTATAGGTAAATAAGAATATCTTTTTATAAATATACTTTTTCACACCCATAAGCAGAACAAATACACGTGCTCATCACACAAATATTTATTCTGGGTTGGAATCGAACTCATTACCCCAAATCAGCAGTCAGGACCACTATGCACCGGACCAACGGACCAGCCGATGATTATAACCCTTTTGTGTCTCGCATATGTTACTCCGTAATACCAACTGGCCTCTGCTCGTTCCCGAAACATTACATTCGTGTGTGAAGTCGTTATGCCGTCGCTTACACAATCATAATCCACTACATATTTCAAAGTTCTGATTCCCTCGGGCTCGTAAAGCAATTTCATATTCCTGCGCATTGTTTTTGAGCTCGAAAACAAGCGTGTTTCGGACTTTGAAAAGTTCATATTGCGTTTGCGTAGAACTAAGTTATTTTGTTGGTATAACAATATTTGGTGATATAAAAATGAAATAAAATAAAAATTCATGTAAATGGTACAAATGTTAACAAAATTATTAACGAAGTAATCTATTTTACTGTTATTTTGAACTAGCTTTTAATCACGGCTAGCTCGCGTTGATTCTCTAATGCGTGTCAGACTATGCCTGCATTTAAACCTTCCATTGCACAAAAGTCATGATACGAATTTTTAAACGTGTGTAATAATTAATGTTATAGTAATTAAAACTTATTATACGTTAAAATGACCGAAGGTACATTTACTACAGATTTTAATATACAAGAATCACAATTAACAAAGGTATCTCCACCTATTCATAAAATAATAGTTTATTTCAATGAACTCATAAAGCAATTAAAGTATTTTTCGTGAATGAAGGATTGCGGTCGGATCCGTTGGAAATTAAAACATTGTTTAATTCTACTTTGCAAACTGTAGATGCTTAAACTTTTAAATTAATGATTTCGTTTGTTCCCATTTTGTTATTTAATGTAATTTTATTGCAGTTTAATTGTTAAATTAATTTGCGGTTTTCAATAAAGCTAGTGATTAATGGTAGTGGACGCGACCGTAAGTAAATGACTATGACTGACCCATTTGACCGTTTCTGATCGTATATTAGTCGTTTTGTCTAGTAGCTCACAATCCTGACTCTTGGCTTAGAGTTCGCGGGTTCAATTTTCACATAGAAGGAATGTTTGTGTAATGAACATGATTCGTTTAGCGTGTCTGAGTCGAAAATCTGCCATCTATTAAAAATAAAAATATGTACATATATCGACAGATTTCGGTATAAATAGTAAAATGACTACAGAACTTGCTAATAAATCTGCAACGAAAGTCCACAAATGCAAGTATTTCTGCTCGGGGAACGAGCGGTAAATACTCTGGCGTTCTTCCAGGGGATCAACTCCCTATAAATAGAGCTTTAAACCAATAATTATTAAATGAGAAATTTAAAGGGAAAATGTCAAGACATTTGATAAATATATAGGAATACTATAAAGAGGGTTATTTTTGAAAATACGTACTGGCAACACTCGCATTAACGCGACACGCGACGTTAACGTCGCCGCGTTATCAGTGACAGTTCATTAACGCCTTAACGTTTATACATTTCCACGGTTACCACTATTCGTGGATGTAGCTCTATGTGCGTGTTAGTAACGATATAAATATGATAGAAACATATTTACATGTATTGTTTACATAATATGTATTTCATTTCGTTTAACGAAGACTTTTGCATACAATAAAATATTTATATGATATTTTTTATCTTTAGACTACCTACCTATTGTATATAAAATAAAAAATATATTTCAAGAGCTTGAACTATTAGACGAAGTAAATACTACAATTTTTTATCATTTATCCGGGAAAATCTTACGAATGCCGGCATATTTAGGATTATAAGTAGATATGAGCCAGGGGGCTACAACATACGAGAATGTTTAAGTAGATTACCATCCATCCGATTGGATGGAAATAAAAGTAAATCTACATACAATGCTCATCGCTATTTATTACAAGCTTTCCATGTACATACAAGTAGCATGAAAAACATCCTATCGGAAGGAACAAACATCGTGTACTACACAATTAAAAATTTGCAGCTGAATAGACAGCTCATTGTTATCATATGTTCTATTAATAACAAGTAAAAAAATACAGTTATGTTAATATTAAACCAATAACTCTTAAAATAATTTGTTCCGATTTTATATGGCTCATTAAGCCGTGAAATTATGTATGTAACATAATATTGGGTTACAATTAAAAAATTGCTTTCATTTGTCATGTTTAAAAAACAACAGTTATTATCATTATGATAATTAATTTAAGCGTCTTTTTTCAGCACAAAAATACGATACCAAATAGCGCTATGCCTCGGCATATTGCGGCATAATTGAATTATGTGGAATTAACGCGTTACGATACGGCGCAAATGGAGTTTATTCCGTCGGGTTAATTAGTTCTCAAGATATAATAATACGAGTAACTGCGTCCTGTTCATTAGTCGGTGAAGTGCGATTATTAAGGGTTAAACGGTGACAAGTTCCGCCGCGCTTTATGGGTTCGAATCTCAACTCATGTATTTGTGTGAAAAGCTCGGATATTTTTTTGTTTCTGAGTATAACATTATCAAAATCTTTTTAATACGTTACCACCTGTCCATGTACAAACTCGCGCGGTATAAATTATTTGCAATGTGTATTTATTTCCTTACTTGTAATATCTTCCAGAACAATTTGCTCTATAACTGGGTTAAGGGACTTCGGTTACAAACAGCGCCTTAAATACTATTTAAGCACTTTTAGCGCTTTCAGCGCTGTTTAGCGAAATGCTGTAATAAATTGTGTCAAATCTGAGAATGCAGCGGAATAATTGAATTTATTTTTAATTGAAACGTTTTGATTTCACTTTAATAAATCCTATTACTAATATTGATGCGTAAATCAGAAAGGAATGATTTTAGAATTGAATTTGGAAGCATTATGGGCCTACGTGATCGATCCGTAACCAATAATATCAAAGTAAAATCAATGAAAATAGAGTGTACATTTTCTTTTTGGTTACTCTCATTACCTTTCTTTATCTATAAGGTCTGTTTATGAAGATAATTGTGTTATTGTAGACATTATTACAGACAGTGTCATTGCGCACAATTCTTGTAACATATATAATTTGATACTTTAAATTATACCGTATTATGGTTTTAATGTTTATTTGAAATGGAGTAGAGACACTATTTAGATAGAAGACACGTGTCTTTTGTCTAAATGGGATAAATTCGGGGCGTGCTACATTATACAGATGTAATTTTAAACTAGCATTACGTTTACAGCCAGTGCAAGTACTATATACTTTACATGTACCCTGAGTATCACTATGACCATCACTATGTACATTACACTATGTAACATACATATATGTAGGTGGTGTAACAAAATAATAAGTAGTGCTTTTCTACTATTAAAGTTTTAATGTAATTGTTGTGTAATACATTTACAGCTTCCTGAGATTTGTTAAGGAATTACAAGCCAGCCGAAACAATTTGGGTTAAAATTATTAATTAGTGGGAGTGCTAGGGGGCGCTGCGGTCGCTTGCCTTGCTGGAGTTATTTGTATTATCGCAAATCCGGCAAAGGACATTATTTTGAAATTGTGACCCAGTTGCCACTTCGATTGCGACTTCGCATCGAAATTGTACTCCCACAAAATGTAATTTAGACTGCGTTCGATCTCGATTTGTTTAAACGAATAAAATAAAGTGTCATAGATCATTTGAAAAGTGCTTTTAATTTAACATTTGAATTGTTTCTGGTCTAAGAATAGTATAAGTCGCCGCCATTTTCAAACTATTATGTGATCTATTCTATGGTTTTTATTTTAAAACTAAGTTAAAATATGCAGAGGGCTACATTTGTGTAGCAGATGCAGTACTGCAAGTAAGCTACTCTCTTCTAATATATAATAAACTAAAAAGATCAATTATATACATATGTAATTTTCATGGGTGGGCTGTTTGTAAATCGTAAATACGAGTATATCAACCGTTTTCCGTTCCCCGCAAGACAAATGACGCTCAGTCTTCATTACAGGGAAAAAACATATCTCAATTTACTAATTGAGAGTGAGTTCATTCCGCAAACAAAATGTATTTCGTTACGTTTAATATATCGTGCTGTTACATCGCGATTGGGTTCCGGATAATTTAATTTATTTGTTTTCCTGTCTACCTATAATAAGATAGTATACTCTAGTCCCATTTTTCTTAAATGTTTTGCACGGTACAAATTAGGATCAGGCGAGATCAATACACCCAGTAGATAAAAACCACTCTTTTGATCGTCTTGATCCCACGTATGACAGACATGATTTGATTTGTATGACAGTCAATAAGGGTGTACTCAAAGTTGTGTAATAAGTCGGATAACAAAATGCAATTTATTCTCGGTATAATCAATGCCT